>JAOTOM010004516.1:35000-323015 GCA_034440615.1 Ashinkailepas kermadecensis | reverse complement strand
TGGAGTTTGTTGGGTTACGACCCCTGTCGAAGATACGTAGCTTTATTACCGCTGTTACCGTAAATGTTGGGAATTATCATGTCCAATACATGTTCTTCACTCTGACGCAATACACTTTCAAAGATGAGGCTAATTTTGCTCTACCTCTTTTAACATCTGCAACGAAATATGGAACAGCGTTGCGCTTTCGTCGATAGCTTATTGGTTTTGGCATCGCTTGAAGTTTAAAGTCTTGTGCAACCGTTGGAGTATGACTTTAAGGAGTTAGTGATGGACAGAATCGTAATCAAAGTGTTAAAATGTACCACACCCCGTGGTTTGTAAGCTTGAGCCCTTCCTATTCACTGTGATATGATCCTGAGGGTTGCCTTTGGCAGTTTTCATTATTTTTAAGGCAAGCTGTAGCTACCATTCGAGACCTCACTTGTGCTTTTGTATCTCACCGTTTTTCGATAGGGGTCGTCTCAAACGTTATGATCTTGACATAACCTCGGGTCATAACCCTGAGGAAAGAATCAAGGGCATGTTCGTAATGAACGTGTTGGAAAGTAACTTACAAGTTACTTGCATTAGGACCTGAGCTGATTTTATTTCACCGTGATTGTTTTTCACCGAAGGTCATTTTTGGGAACCTGTTTGTTTTTTTAAGGAAAATGTATGCTGGTTCCCGTCTACAATCAGAGGCATCAATTTTTTTTGTAACACCCCATTTTTCCACACGCAAACCTAACTTCGCTGCATAGGACAATGGCCAGATGAAATGATATGAGATGACATATTAGTGTTGACGTTCTTTGGTAAACTTGCGAAATAATCCACAAAACACCATTATCTAGGAATACAATTATACCATTGGTGGCAAAATTGGACCAAGCTCAATCTCAGCGTCCATATTCATTCGGAGTGTTTCTTAGTGGAACAGATTCACCTCTCGGTCAAGCTGGGTTGATGACCCTGGTACTCTGAGAAAGGATCTGGGGGAGGTCAGTGCCCCATACAAACGGGTTAGCTGATTTATTCATCTTCCTATCACAGTGGTATTACACACACACACACACACACACACACAACATATATATATATATATATATATATATATATATATATATATATATATATATATATATATATATATATATATATATACATATATATATATATATATATATATATATATATATATATATATGTGTGTATATATATGTGTGTGTGTGTGTGTGTGTGTGTGTGTGTGTGTGTGTGTGTGTGTGTGTGTGTGTGTGTGTGTTTGTGTGTGTGTGTGTGTACGTGTGACAGTATGTATCACATCTAACACTTCCAAAGTGGGAGCGACAAATAGGTTGCTTTCGCCGAAAATTCGGCGAAGATTGACGTGACATAATCATACTTATGACACCACGCGCCGGCCACCCGAGACGACTTGTTCAATGTTTTGCAGCAAAGGGTTTGCAAAGACTGCCGATCAGCTGAGCAGGCGGCGTCGCGCTGACCCGCACCGGTGTACTCGTGGTTGCGAAAAGAGCTTACGGATGTGCTACATCATCCCCTGCAAGGCGATGGGGAAGGGGAAGTTAAAGACTGCTCTGGATCGATTTCGAAATAGATGAAGTATATATATATGGTAGATATACGGCCTCGCTTCATCCATGACTCGTTATTGTCGGACACTCACATGAATGTTTATTCAACAGATTGTATCGCAGTAAAACCCTTGAAGTGGGCCAGCGCACGGAAATTTGCCAGCTTCACGCTGAGATACCAGCCACGGCCATTACATGCCCGGCGTACTGTACCATTTATTGCCGAGGTGGATGTGTCGCCTCAGGTCACGACCTCGCTTGACCACCAGTGCCAGCGGCATATGTAGCCATCGACCGCGGCCGGCGCGCGCCTCCGTCGCCGCCGACGCGCCGTCGGCGACCGCCAGTCGGTCGTCGGCGCCGTCGGGCAGTGGTGGCAACCGGCGACAGCCGACGATCTCCTCGGATCTCCACGCCGCGATCTCCGGGCGTCGAGTCCGGTGGAGACGGGTGGCTCTGGTCTCACATTGGCTCAGGCGCTGGTGCATCTGTCCACGGCCGTGCCGCGACCGCAGCAGGCCGCCACAGCTGACCTCCCGAGGGTGTGGATCGGGTCAGGAGACAGTCGGAGACAGTAACGCAACGCCAGCGGATGCAGCTCCGGTCTGGAGACAGTCGGAGATCACAGTGAACCTCCTGCGGGTGCAGGCGGGGTCCAGAGACAATCGGAGGCCATAGCGGGTCTTCTGCGGGAACACTCTGCGTACGGAAACAATCAGACGCTGTAGCGAACTTCCTGTGAGTACAGGCCGGGCCCGGGGACCATAGCGGACCTCTCGCAGCTACAGTTCCGATCCAGAGCCAGTCGGAGACTACAGTAGACCGGCGACGGATATCGCTGCGACCGGCGGCATTTCGCGGTCATGTCGAGGTGACCAGCGACACAATTCCGTGTCGAGTTGAGCCGGTCACACCGCGTTCACCAGAGGCACATCGATTCAACAGGACAGGCTGTGCGGGTGGCGCTGTGAACTGACTGCATCCCACCAGCCACCAGCTGCCGACTCGGAGCGGCCACCAGCTGCCAGCGGCCACCAGCTCCCACCGGCCACCAGCTGCCGACTCGGAGCGGCCACCAGCTGCCAGCGGCCACCAGCTCCCACCGGCCACCAGCTGCCGACTCGGAGCGCGGCCCGGCCCGACCCGGCCCGGGGTGGCAGTGACACCGGCTAGTCCAGAAGACACACAAACTCGGACGCCACTGCCCAGGCCCAGGACACTGCAGCAGACACACAGCTGCTGGCCGGGTTATACGGCAAGGTGAGTTTCCGTGCGTTGTATTTTGCTGGAGTCAGTTCTTTGGGCATGCGACTGCATACATATTGGGCTTGCGTGGATAGCGTGCGGTGGAAAAGATAGCCGAAAATTCGTCGCCTGGTCGTCTTCGATTAGCAATGCTTTGAAGGTCGATATCAGCAACGCTCGTCATGAGGCTACACGAGCTTCTGATCGGAGTGTTTACAGCTTTCATACCTGAATAACGCGTTCATGGGGATGCTGGAGGAGAAAGGGTGCAGTGCAGTCTATCTCCGACATCAGTGTCTCATCTCCTTGAGTGCATCTTCTTGAGTGTTAATACAGTCACTCGCCTTCAAGCACTCTCGCAGAGCTAAGGTGATTTCAGATGCGATGCATCCACCAAATCGCGTTACCAAAGGCAGAAATAGAGAGTGTCATCCCTCCCCGGGACTGCGCTCGAGACCGCGGAACACAAGCCCGGCATGTTACCACTTCTCCACCCTGAACGGATGGCTGGTTCCGGCGGCAGTGTGAGTGCAGCACGCGAGAATGCCGCCCGCCACAAGCGCCTTTCTTTAGACATGCGTCAGACGTAATGGTAATGCTGACATCGGGGCATCTCCAGTTAGAGGAAGAACATCGGTGAGTTCTGATAGCATTCTAGAACTCTGAAATAATATTTGTAGGCTAGCATGGCGTCTTTGCGACAAGCGCGCCAGAATGTCAATAGTGTACCAGCAAAGAATGTAGTTACAATGCATACCACTATATCTCCATATAATGTTATACGAAGATCATTTATGAAAGTTAGTTAGCCTTCAGACGTCAATTTCATTGCCACCGACGCTGTATTGTTGACACTGACGATGTATTGCAAGCATTGTGAATTTGCCATATGCCTTGTGTAACCTTAGCCTGGTACTCATACGCCGTTTATCGCCCTAGTTGTGTTGGTTCAGTAGGGTTTAGTGATCCATACGGCTTCTGGTTGCCGGTGTGGTGGGTAGGGACAAGGCCGTGCAGTACCGGTTTATTTCCTATTTGAAATGACAGTCAATTAGTTTTCGAATTGTTTGTATTCAATTTTACATGCATCAACCAAAAACCAAGGAGGGCACAGTCGGCCACCAGCCGGCGTCCATGCCTATAGTGTCGAATGGAACAAGATCGAAAGTTAATAAAGTCGAATGGAACAAGGTCGAAAGTTAATAAAGTCGAATGGAACAAGATCGAAAGTGGAATAGCGTCGAATGGAATAGGGTTGAAATGTAGCTGAGGATAGGAAGGGCCGGACTAGTGCCGAATGCAACAATGTCGATAGAGGAATAGGGTCGAATGAAATAAGGTGGAAATGGAATAGAGTCGAATGGAATAACGCCAAAAATAGAAAGAACTAGAAGATCTTTGAATGGAGTTCGAACGGTGGCATCGAACATCTTCTTACCACATGATTGGCTACATATCTTTACCACATCTCTTTATCACATACCACACCTCTTTACCATATGTACCTTTACCACATCTGCCTTTAGAACAACTAACTCTACCACATCTGCATCCACATCCACACTACATCCACCTTTACCATCTACACCACCTCCAACTTTACCACATCTACCTCTACCACATCTACCTTCACCACATCTACCACATACTACACCTCTTTACCACATGAACGGATGTGCATCTTGTTCACCACATTATTTACATGATTTGCTTGGATGTAATTGAAGCGGTGTCAAGGCATTGGACACAAGAGCAGAACAACGTAGAGTGAAGGAAGCCATCTATATGTAAACGAAGTCTGAACAAACAATGAACCGGAATATATGGAAGGCGGGAATATTCACTGGCTGGCTGTAATTACCGAACGACAGAAAACGATTATTCACCAAGCTCATCGCCATCTTCATCCTCATATAAATATTAATTTAAAACACATGAATGTGGACCAATTACCATCAACAGCTTCAAACAGTGCTCAAACCGCATTCGAATATACAATGTGTTTATTCGGTTGTGTCTGACAGGGATGGAGGACGAGGAAGAGGACTCCCTCGAAATGCACTTCCAACATCGGAATGATGCTAGGTTTCGTGCTCTTATTAAGCTGTCTACTATATATATATACAACATAGTCGGGTCCCTTCGCTCCCATGTAGCTTGTTCCTGCGGAGGGATTGGGCGTGATCATTTCACGCCTGAGCGTGCGGTGCGAATGCTATTACGTTACACAGATATAGCATTGGGCATTTCCAATCCCAAAGCTGTTCCCGAATATTTCAATTCAACTTAATGTTAGTTTACAATACCTTTAGCCCGCCCCGAGCAGACATGTGTGCAACGCTCCGCAAAAATTGATCTAGTAGTTTTAGAGTTTACAGATATTCCCATGTTGCATCCTCCTCTGCATGTGTGATCAAGATCCGCCCGCCTTACGGGTATTAATCATTCCCCCCCCACAGCCGCCACTGTCCCTAAGGATGAGGTGGAGTCGGTTGCTGTCCCTGAAGCCGAGGTCTCGTCGGTTACTACACTTTCTTCGGACCCATCACCACCTATCTCTCACGAATATTTTCGTTCCGGGGCACTTGTTGCCTACACGACACTGCACGGCCAGTACTGGACAGAAGTGAAAAGAAAATCCTAATTTCCATAGTCCGATCACGTTAGCTAGTCCATTGCTCCGTCCATTTCGTCCTTGCTTTCCTCGATTCCGTCACTCGGTTCCGTCACTGCGCGGCCATCTTCTCCAATTCAGCTTCCCCTGTTACGTCATCAATATTTGTTGCCTGCTACATGTGACAGTCTATGAGTGACACAGTGTGTACACTGTACACCACCACGTTTGTATTAATTTATTTGCAATGCATTTAATATATTTGCAATATTTCCAACAAATACGTCTGGCAAGACAGCGCGTGCGCGTACCAACCGTTCGCATACCGTGCGTTGGGTCCTCTCAGATCCTGTTCGGCGTTGAGGAGGGGTAGCTGCTGAAGGATTGAGTGGAGGAGGGGTATGATTATTCCTCTCAGATTCTGTTAGGCGTTGAGGAAGGGTAACTGCTGAAGGGGTTGAGGGAAGGAGCGGGTATGAGGATTCATCTCAGACCCTGTTGGGCGCTGAGGAGGGGATACTGCTGGCGGAGAAGAAGGTTTCCTATGATTTCAAGTCGCTTCCTCTTGTTTTCATACATCAACGTGCTGGTGTTGTTCACTAAGTCGCGTATTCGGTTCTGTCCGTGTTTTTGGCGAGTGTCAGTAGTATGAGAATGCAGGTGGTAGGTAAGTCGTCGTGATAGGCTGGTGGTAAACATTGTAATTGCAATTACTATCTGTTATTTTGTTCCAGATTTCCATGTTCTGCGAGTATGTTTGCCCCCCAATTGACGAACAACAGGTTTTTTTTGCAATCTAAATACTAGGCTTAAGTGAAATAATTATCTTGAACATGCCTTGCGCATCATATTCAAAAATGGGTCTTCAGCCAGCCCGTATCGCCACAGATTTTCAATAAAAACAGACATGATTGCTGAAGCATATGCATGCTCACACTGCCGCTGTGAATGCATGATATTTTGAGTGTAACGGCAAGCAATGATATAGGTTCACGAATTGTAGGCAACTTCCACGGTAAAATGAAGCCTAAAGTCGAGAAGGTGTATGAAAAGGTGCCCAGATGAAATTATCAGATAATTTAGGGTTGACCGTATCGTATGTATGTATGTACCCGTATGTATGTACGACATGTTGCTATCGTCAAACTAAGGTTTTGTAATCGGTTGCATCCAACAATTGAGCCACGGATGCATACCGTGTACTTCCAGTAATTGATGTGCTACACCAACCTGGAGAGACGATGTATATATTCATACATATATATCTATACATACATACATATATATATATATATATATATATATATATATATATATATATATATATATATATAATGTGCGTCACTATGCCACGGTGCCGTTGCATATCAACGTCAGAACAGGCGTCAGCTGCGTCGTGTGCTGCCGACCAGAAGTGTCGGTTGGCAGCGCGTGCTGCCTGTCAGCTGGCCTCCTCGGCGGGGCGCCGCCCGCTCCGCCGCCGCCGCTCCGCCGCCGCTCCGATGTCACGCCGCCGCGGGCGTCTCCGCCGGCGGGGTTCTGGGACTTCCCGCGTGGCGCCGGCGGTAGGCGCTGTCACGTTAGCCGCGTCGACCGGCGACGCAAGCCAGACGCCGTGGCAGTTTGGCTGGATCGGCTACAGGATCTCCGGCCGACGCTGTCCCGCCGGCTGCCCTGTGGCGGCTTGCCGTCTTCCGGTGCAGAACGTGCGGCCGGTAACGACTCGTCGACGGTGATTTCCGTAGAGTAGTCGGAGTGGATGGAGGGGGGGGGGCAGAATGGGAACAGTATAAGAATCGGTGATGAACGTCGAACGACGGCCGGCCCGGGTGGCGCCGCGAGCGTAAGCAGCACGATTTATCAGCTGTGTTTGGCGCCACGATGGCCGGGTGACACGGCTATTCGTTTCGCGCGCAATTTCCGGATTCTGTTCCGGCGAGCCGGCGGCGGCGGCAGCCAGCTTGCCGATGCGCTTCCTATATTCCACAGCCATTTCTCACCCGGGCGCCCTCATAAAGAATAACTGGCCGGCAGCCATCACACACCATCCGGCTCGTATTGCCTGCCAGCCTTCTTTGCCACGGCGCACATGCCCTGAATACGGACCGCCCGGACGCGGGACGCCGAAGTCGGATCGGTCAACACGCGCCAGAGTGGCTCCGGCAGACAATACACCGCGCCCATTGTCACCGGCCGCGCGGAAGTCGACGAACATTATGCTGATCTGGATTAGATAGTTGAGCCGCATCGATTTGTCTCAGCAGTGCTTTATGACATGCTGTTGGGCCAATGTTTTATGTTGGGAAAGGATCTGGTATGTTGATTAGTGTTATAAATCATGAAGCAATTTTCTGCATGGCTGGCAGTCGTTCCTTGCAACTGTTAGCCCATTCACTTGCACGCTTAATTAGGGTGAGGCTATGGTTTTCCTGCAATTCATTGGAGCGATAAAATAAGGCTGCATATTTATAAAGTCACACTTGCCGTTCAGTTTGCCCCTGTCGTCATTTTACTTCAGCGTTGAACATTTTATCCATTTAATCAAAACGCACATTGCACGCTTATCAGCAACTCCCACCGACCGCGAGCGTATTTTTCTTGCAAGAGCCTGGACGATCGGATTGCATCCCAGAAATAAATCCCCAGATACACCAAGTTTAATTTACGTGTCACTCTTCCCTCCTTTTCATTATCCTCGGATCAGGAGTGGACCAGGCGCACGCCGGTCGATACGATACCGAGCCGGCGGTTCTGCTACACACAGACCTCGGCGACGGACTCGCGCACCCGGGGGAATACCGGTCCGGTGCGGGGAGCCGAGGCACATGGGCAGATGGGTGGGGAATAATGGCACAATGTGGATACGGCGATTGCGGTGAATAGCTTGCAGGCCTTACAATGTGTTTATAATTAGTCATTGTGACGTCCTTCCTCGTCAGATACTCCTGGAATAATGCCAACGTGGACCACCAGGTATACAACATTAATGCTACGCTTCTGAAAACACACAAGCATGATGAAGTCTGGGGTGGGCATTCTTCTCAAAATACGGTTGAGAGTTTTGTCAAGAACGACGTAGAGTAGGCATCTCCCATTGTCATTATTCACGTTAGTATATTCCTTGCAGTCTCCTTCGTTCTTGTCTTGTTCATGATGCAGACATTTAAATAAATGCCTTCGTCTGGATTCCACTTGTTCGCAAGACTACAATGCATCCTGCTGTAAGCTATGCTCTTGGTTTCTGAGGTATGCATGGTGAACAAATGCGACTGCTGTTTATTTCAGCCGGTACAAACGCATGCATATTTCATTATGTGATGTCATGTTTTTAGACATGGGCCAGCGAACTGCGAATACGTCTCAGATCGGCTAGGGTTCCTGCAGTTATTGCCCTTACCTTGCAGTTACCTACGTCATAAAATTATTACAAGGATATTGTCAATATACGGCTAATGACTAAATTGTCCATATATTATTTGTTTTTTTCTCGTCAGGAAGGCATCGAGCAGTTCCTGTTGCCACGTCCATTTAGATGCTGGGTTATCAAATCGTGAAATCGCAGCTGCTGAAACCATATCACTCGAACGCCAATCGAGAAATGAGCTGTGCGAGATTTTCCCGCACGGGTGCTCTTGATCAAACGGATCGCGATTTACAGCGAGACATATCGCCATTATCTTGAAACAATCGGTCTCAATAACGACGCTGACGACGACACGTTATCCGAAGGCGGGACCAGCGACGGGAGCACTTCGGCGTATCACATGTGCCGTTCATCATCGACCGCAGGGGAGAGCTCAGTCACCACCACGGTGCCTTCAGACTTGCGCGAGTGTGTCGTCCTGTGCCTGCTCTGACTCCGTCGAACACTTCGGCCGCCTGCTGGCTTCAGCACAAATTCACATGTGGTCTGCTCCTATCGCTCATCGGAAAACGAAGATGAGAGGAGCTTTGGTGAGTTTAGACGAGAGTGGATTTATCTTACAGCGGGAACGCTCGGATGAACTTAGATGAGGAATCGGCAGTTTGCTCGAAAGCACTGTCGACGATCTTCGTGCGTAAGCCTTTCATTAGTGGTGGGTCCTGACGGAGTTTTTAACGGGATTCTGATGGAGTTCCTCATTTCAACTTACTGTTTTTTTTTTTACTTTTTCAGTTGTAGATTTGCAATGTAAGCAACTAAAATGTGTGAGTTATGCAAAGTTGCACTAGCTCTCAAACTTTGCATCGATGCATCTTGGAAGGGTTTCTTAAATTCACCAAGTTAAAAAATTCGGCATAAATTCAATCTTGCAACCCTAATGCACAGTACTTAATGAACATCGGCATCGCAAATCATTCAACAAGTGAGCTGCCTCGACGGTGCTCTGAGTACGGCCCGCATGTCACTGCACTTCGTCTATGGCTCCGAGTGGGGGTGCCACTGCAATGTTCGTGAGGAATGGGAAGCCGATCAGACTCGTGGAACAATGAAGGACTGAGGTAAAGCTTAGCGCATAATAGGCAAGATCTTGCGCCACTTTCGTTGTCGTTTGCCGAACTCATCAAAACACATCTGCAAATTCAAGTTTCAACCAGGATGAAAATCGCTGAGACCTGGGCGGAGTTTGGAAGAGCTTGGGAAATATTTTTCGAAACTCATATGCCGATGGGAACGGGCAGATGTGTTGGGATGAGCTTTGGTGATGTCAGATGAGTGGCAGGAACGGAGCCATAGTCATCTTAGCGTTGATGGCTGTAGCACTCACTGGTTCAGGATTGAACTATTGGCGCATGCCATTATCTCTTCCCATAGCTTCTTCAAAGACGCAAAATGTACATACTGGCGTATGTGCATATACGCTAGAAACATTCTTACGATAAAGAACCTCATTTATGAGGGAATGAGCTGTTGCACGCCTGGTCAAGTAGATCATAGTTTCCCCGGGAATTGCGATATAGTGAAATACTTCGTCAGTAGTAAGTTTCCCCACTTGTTCTGTATCATCTTCCGCTTATCCCTCGCAGTACCGGGAAGTCATTTTGACCCACGTGGTGTTTTTTTTTAGGTAGCTCATTCATGCTGTCGCTTTGAAGCTTGGCATATGTTCCGGCAATTAATTAGCGCATATTTTGTGTTCAACAGTTCTAGACTCTTAAGATGGCGGAGCTATGGTGGGTTAAAGTCCAGCCACAACCTCGTCTTAAAGAGGCTTTATGATGCACATTGAAACAGTTTTCATAAACAAACCATGCATAGATATAGTGCAAAGAGAATCATAGGTGTATGTGAAAATTCAAAGCAAAAACTAGCACTTAAAATGTGACTTCAGGTTCGGTTCCTGGGTCAAATGAAGTATTAACTAGAAGTATGCTTCGTTGTGAATAACTTTGTTCCGAATCAATAGTTTTTAAAAACCGGGAATAGAAAATGACAAATTATGTCCTCTAGCGACGTGCTAGACATCAAGTCAACACTAAATTAGGTCACCAAGAAATAACATGAAACGTTCCAAAGGTACAGGTAAGGTAAGGTAAGGTAAGGTAAGGTAAGGTAAGGTAATGTAAGGTATTCCTGACGGTCGAGAGGATAAAATACGGACTATTACGAAGTACGAATGACTATGACAGGTCAGCTTGGCACACCGAGTTCGGTTCTGATGTGACTGATGTCTTGGAATTCGATGTAAAAAATGTTGTGGTCCCGAAGTTTTAGGGACAACAATTTCGAAGCATACGGAAGAAATTTGGATGGAAAAAATAGCAGAAGATGGAACACGCGGCTTTGCGTTGGTGACACTGATTACTGCTTCCTGTGTCTTATCCATTTCGAAATTGCTATCTTTAGCAGTTCATCACACATTTCCAGGTATTTGATCATGACGTAATGGGCGGCCTTGATATGTGTACGATTCAGCTGTGTTATGCTACGTCTTCAGCTTCATATAACCAATGTGGAAGCACGGAATTGCATCTGCTTTGCGACCGGAGTCCGAAATCTTCGGCGAAGACGGGCTGCTGACTGCTTCCCGACATTGACCGGCTTGACCTGACCTAGGAAGTTAACCAAGCCTGACATATATTTAGATAAAAATATAACTATATGAGTTGAAGCATGTAGCCACACCATGCCATTTATCACATCTCTCTATCATGCTCGGAGCAAATGTTATCGAAGGGTAGAACAATATCCCGCACTGCGAAGGGTAGAACATTATCCCACACTGCGAAGGGTAGAATATTATCCCGCACTGCGAAGGGTAGAATATTATCCCGCACTGCGAAGGGCAGAACATTATCCCGCACTGCGAAGGGTGGAACATTATCCCGCACTGCGAAGGGTAGAATATTATCCCACACTGCGAAGGGTGCAACATTATCCCGCACTGCGAAGGGTGGAACATTATCCCGCACTGCGAAGGGTGGAACATTATCCCGCACTGCGAAGGGTGGAACATTATCCCACACTGCGAAGGGTGGAACATTATCCCACACTGCGAAGGGTGGAACATTATCCCACACTGCGAAGGGTGGAACATTATCCCACACTGTGAAGGGTGGAACATTATCCCGCACTGCGAAGGGTGGAACATTATCCCGCGATGCGAAGGTTCATGGAGCAGGTTGTTACAAACAGGCTGCATCTTTTGTCCATTGGAATTGATTTCCTACCACATAGAAATATCTCGGAATGGTTCCAGACATGTAATATCACAATTGTATTGGGCCTTGCGCAAGATAGGCAAATTGTTTACAAGTGGATCAGTTTGTTCTACTGCAATTAACACTGGCTTTGGATGATTGCAATAATTTGTTTGCGACACCAAATGTAATCATTTCGTCCCGTTCACTTGGCCCCTTCCATAGCATAAGCGAGAGTCACCTCTCATGATTACCCTCATGTCAGGTAATTATGTATGTTATCTGTATGCAATTCGTTATGCATGCGTTCTGTGTGTCAAACATCACAGACCGCTGTCAGAAGTTGGTTACCTCATGTCAGATTGGGGGTGAAGAGGGGGGATGGGGGCCCAAAATGCATTTTCTACCCAGAATATATCATGCCTTCAACACGCTCAATGTTAAACTTGCTTCGAAGAAGGGGTTTCAGACCAAAGCTACAGATTTGCTGAAAGCTAGTTGATACAGCCTTTTGCCAGCTGTGTATGCCATTTCATTGCAACTGACATGTGGACTTCATCATCAAGGTCAAGCAATCGGTTGACCTTGAGCTGTTTTGCTTGAACAAAACAAAACCTTCCCAAATGAATACGAATATCAAATGAGTGTCCAAATGTAGTGCATAGTCAGTTTCAGGTCAGGATGTACCGATGCAAAGAAATCATCCGCGTAGTGTGCGTCCGCCATTATATTACAGTTTTCAACACTGACTAGGACGCACCAGGTGGCGAGTGTAGGAGTCAGATAGGAAGCGAATGAACATCGCTACTCCAAGCCACCAGCATGGCCTGTAGCATCTGGTGCATGCACCCGATGTGGACTGCTCCTGAGCAAGTGATGCCCGGTGTTGTGACTGGCGGCGGCACTGGTAACAAGTGATGCCCGGTGTTGTGACTGGCGGCGGCACTGGTAACAAGTGATGCCCGGTGTTGTGACTGGCGGCGGCACTGGTAACAAGTGATGCCCGGTGTTGTGACTGGCGGCGGCACTGGTAACAAGTGATGCCCGGTGTTGTGACTGGCGGCGGCATGGTAACAAGTGATGCCCGGTGTTGTGACTGGCGGCGGCACTGGTAAAGACCGGTGTTTGACGGCGGCGGCACTGGTAACACTTCACCGTGGAGGAGCGCCCACCAGGCGGTCGGACTGGACGGTCAGTCAACGTCCGTTGACTGGCGGCGGCACTGGTAACACTTCACCGTGGAGGAGCGCCCACCAGGCGGTCGGACTGGACGGTCAGTCAACGTCCGTTGCCACAGCATTGACGGTCAGTCAACGGCCACCGCTGGTCGATTGGATGCGACACCAGCCTCAATATCCGGAGCTGTCGTAGAGGTTAATATCACCCGCCGATTAACCAGCCTGAGAGACGCACGAGGTGTTCGTCTGACACTATACTAAACAGAAATGATTCAAAGCGATAGTTGTTAGAGGGATATTGATGTTACCGAGGTTGCGATCAACAGCTGTAATTATTTGTCAGTTTAGCCGTCCTATTCCGATGCCAGCCATTTGTCAGGTATCAGCGATTACGGGCGTTAAGTTGATTTAGATAAGTCTTGTGTTTTAGGCCTTTAAACACGTTACAATGCCAATTCAGTGGTATCGAAGTAGGCTTTGTTCCTTGGGTGAAATACACTAATGCACAATCAACTCAGGAGGTAATTATGTGAAACGCAGACACCAGCTTTTCCGTAGCGGAACGAATCGAAAACGTGAAATTGACTCGTGCCTAACACGCATATGTCCAAGCGGCAAAGCATGTAGTTTGTTTGGCACGGGGAAACGATAGGGCGAACAGAAAACAAAGTTATGAGGAAACCAGCCGCCATCGTTATTCATTCGCCAGTTGATGACTGGAAATCCCACCTGACCCGCTGGAATATCGCCAGCAAAGCCAGCACCGCCCTGGATGCTGGCGCGCTTTTACAACGGCGGGTCGGCCTGGTGGTGGAGGTAACCGAGCATCCATAATCGATGCAGGCTGCGGCGGCCGGTCGCGTGTCGCCTCGGTCCGTCTATATTCCGAGGGAGGGGCAGGGGTGCTCGGCCCCGCCCACTGGTCACGTCACCGCCTACCGCAGCACGTCTAACTCGCGGTTCGGCGCAAAGCGGGTCACAAGGCGAAATGAGGTCAATACGAACAGGTGGGAGGCTTACATAGCCGTGCACGACCAACGCTGCAAGACGAAGCATCTCTACCCGAGTGAAGCTCTTAACCCAAGGAACTGAAGCTCTCGCCAGTGGAGATTTTAAGACCATGTGTTGTCTTCCTGGTTGAGCCGTACATGATTTTAGTTCTTACAGAATCGAGTAACGGAAATGTCCCTGGTTATGACAGATCGCATGTCAGTACAATCACACACAATCGGACCACATACATTTTGTTTGATGACATGGCATAGGATGAGGGTATGAGCACGACATAGTATCGGACGGAAAATCCCAGAACCAGACTCAGGACCGACTCACAAGCATTGTAGAGGGATCTGCAGATGCTATTTGCGTCAAACACCTCATTAGTTCGCTAGTTATTGGGGTTTTAGGTGCGCATCGACTGCAGTGTGTTAAGCGCTTCGACGGTGGTTACGTGCCCATCCCCAACGTAACCACCGATGGTGGTTACGTGCCCATCCCCAACGGCAGAAATTGAAAGCAAGGGGCAGGTGCGAAATCCGAAAACAAAGTTATGGATTTTTGCTTTCCATGAAAATGACTTGAGAAAATTTGAGACTCATTTCAGTTCTAAAGAGAGTACGGATGGCTGTTAATTCACAGTCAATCAGAGCTGTTCTTATGCTTGCAAGCCCACTACCATGAGGTCTGTCACTATCATTCGCCATGTAGATACATTTTCTGTATCTATAGGGCTAAGGAACATTTTCCAACATGCAAATTCATGCATGCGGATTATCTTTTCCAGGGTTATGGCATGGTTATGTGATCGAAATCAAACATCATCGTGCTAATAATTCGTGTTGCTTCAACTCAAGTGTATAGGAAGTATTTAGCCTGCGGACATTCAACATGTTGGCTCTTGTTAAATATCGTTGGCTTATCCCTTCCTACTAGCCCTCTTTACCAGTCTCGTTGCTAAAACATTGACATGCGGTGATTTCGACCCATACTTTTTTCAGTTGTTGATAGTAAGTATGGCCCTGTAAGTATGGCCGAAAAAACGCCTCGTGGAGAAGACATGCGTTTGTATGTGTGATTGGGTGGTGGGGGGTTAACCAGTGTGGCGTTGTTCCTGTGAGATTGCGATAAACAGGAGGCAGGCTGGGTTGTTAGTTGTTGATAACATAGAGTGTGCTTGTAGCGCATGCTACTTGAGGATAAACACATGTGAAGAAAATGTGGCAAGCTAAGATTGCTGATTGACATCCTGTGTCGAGATTGCTGTGACGAGCTTATCGTCTAAATTAATTGGAATAGGGTGGTTGCGACATTTGCTAGGGTGCCTAACGCCCAATGTGGATGCGATGTGTCAGTAACCCAGTCTCCATGGTCACCCCTGATCCGATTTAAGACATCATTCCGATTTACGCAAGTCATGAAATCACCTCTGATCCAATTACTAAACCTGAACCCACTCCGAGCACTATACAGATAAATGTTTCAGCTGAGTGCCCTTAATGCGGCTTGCGACTGCCACCACTAAGGACGCAAATATATATATATTGAATGATGTGGATACTTTATTGTATAGGTGTTGAGTGCTTTCGTCTCAATGAGATGCACAAGCATTTGGGATGCCATTTAAGCTCCATTCATTTTTTACCGAGCATATGACAACTGATTTTGATCAGTATCTTCTTTTCAACATTTATTTCTGGGCACAGCCATGCAGACCATGACGTATTTTCATGGCCGTGACCCTGGCCGTGACCAAGGTCAGTGCAAATATCTAGCGCTGCGCCCTGACAAGTTATTCAACCAAATGTTAACCAGATTTATTTATTTCAAGTAGTTATCAACTAAATCAGAATCAATTCAAATCGCGACTGGATTGTTTCATGAAAACTAGCTGAGTCATTGCCGAATCAACATTTATGTGTTTTGTTGTTGTTGTTGTTGTTGTTGTTGTTGCGGGATCATGATTCAGTCATCTTATCTTCACTTCATATATATTGGATCATGGCTGTATCAAGATATTGTTGCGCCCTCTGGATTTAAATCATGAATGAATCATCAAACTGAACAATGGTCTGATTGAATGAGTGAATAATAATGCTAAATCGGCACATCTGCTACCAGCCATCCCCTTCCAAAGTTACCACCCACGAGTATCTAGCCACAATGCCTTGCCACTTCGTCGCACGCTCCTGGTCCATAACAGCACTTGCGTAAGTCACTCGCTGACGCAGCCATCGCTCACCCGGAAATTCTGCCGTCGAATTTACATCGCGCACGGCTGTGAAAACGCATCATATGCACTGAAGATGTCTACGGCAAGGCGATCAGCAGATTCGCTGACCTAGACCGGGTCAGGCTAATCCGTGTAGGGGTCATGGGAACACTGCGCATAGCACGGTTTACGTGATTGCGGCTGAGCCTAATCCATTGCGGTAGTGAGACGCTTTGTCCAGGTTCACACCACTGGTGACACGAATCAACGTCGATACCGCTCATCCTAATCCAGTCGTCCCAATCCCAAATGGTCCTGGAAGTCGGGTCACTGTGTGGCGTGCCGGATCTAGCGCTCAGTCGGACACCCCGGAGCGTGGCACCAGCTGGGCAAGCGGCGGCATGGTGTGCAGTGCTGGCGGCCAGGATGTAGTCTTGTAGCTGCCAGGTCACACGTTTAAATTGCTGAAGAAAATTCAGCACGTCACGCTTCGACGACTTTCAATTCCGTCTCATGCCACGAGTAATTGCGCTTAGTCTTGTGGTAAGATATTTGCGGTCAGAGCAAGCACATGCCTTTTGCAAGATAAGAAGAATTAATCATCAAGGAGCAGACGAATGGAAGAAGCTGTCTAATATATATATATATATATATATATATATATATATATATATATATATATATATATATATATATATATATATATATATATATATATATATATATATATATATATATATATATATATATATATATATATATATATATATATATATATATATATATATATATATATATATACCTATATATATATATATATATATATATATATATATATATATATATATATATATATATATATATATATATATATATATATATATATATATATGAATATACATGAATTGGGCTCATTCCACAGCAACGACAGTTCAGGAAGGCAACAAAGTGACAGTCCGAGTCCGATAGGTCGATGTTCCCATGATGTTGCTGCATCGCTGAAGTGGTTTCCTCCTCCAACCCTCAGGGGATAGTTCATCTCCGGCCCGTAAAGAGGTCAATTTGCCTACGGCCATAAAGCGGCGTGGTGCGGCGGCGCGCCATGGCCCGAGATCCGAGACTGTCGTGATCGGCGTCTGGGGAGTCGGCGGTCGACTCTGTCCGACCATCGCTTCTAATTACTCCGACAGCCATCACACCCCGGCCGGAACTGACGTCCGGGGTGTCGTTGGTCGACTCTGTCCGACCATCGCTTCTAAGCAATCCAGCAGCCTCATTCAACCAGGGCCTTCACTGTCCGCCCTCTGTCATCAGCTTGGCGCCCCTCCATCGGGCAAGGGGCCCTTGTACGGCTTGGGCCACATCCGTCGACCCAAGTGCTCTTTCTGACGGTCCGACGTACGCTTGTCTGACGGTCCGACAATTTGGTTCCCTCCGTCGTCCCAGGGGCCCTCGTTGACGACCCAGGGACCTTTTCCGTCAAGCCTGAGGCCTCTTTTCAAACGCTTGGGCCCCGTTCATCAGACCAGGGGCCCTTTCTTCGGCTCGGGCTCTGCCAACAGGCAAGGGCCCTTCATATTGTCTCGGGACCCTCTCCGTCAGCCCGGGACCTTCCAACTATCCGGGGCCCCCTCCGTCGATCTGGAAGCTCTTCACGTTAGCCCAGCCAGGAACTCTCAACATCTTCCTGAGGGCACTCTCCGTTGATTCGGGCCCCTCTTCATCAGTTCGGGACCCTCTCCCTCAGCCCGGGTTCCTTTCGTCGGTACAGGGGCCCTAAGTGTCGTCCCACGGTGTCCTTACGGCCCCCCTGCATCGACACCTTGAGGGCCCCTCTGGCTCTCGACCCTCCAGGGGAGTGCCCCCTTCGCCCCCTGGCTACGCCACTGGTACGAAGTCATTGCAATGTGCCGTAAAATACATCCCAGCTCATTATGTGCAGGCACCTGCCACAATTTATTCCCCTTAGACCACTCGTACATCACTGCAAGATGAAAGTTGCACACTCTTGCAACAAATGGTTTCCATTTATTCTCATTCTGTATATTGTTTGTATTACCGTAAATTGCATCATAAATAGACCAAATCAAGAGAATATCATGTGCATTTGGCACCAGAATATAACAAATCTGGGCAATGTTCGGGAACTAAAACACCAGATATGATATGCTCATCCCTCAACCTCGCACATTTTAATATTGTTATGCATTCTGCTTACTTCCAGCTTCAAAATGTGTATGGTCATTTTTTAAAGTAATGAGCCCTTGCTGGCAACAGTTTATGAAGCCCTTAAATCTCCTATGTATTTCTACATCCATTTTTTTGGTGATTGGACAATTTAGTTCGCCACAAGCCCCTGGTATGACAAATGCTTAACTCAAGCATGCCTCCTTCTGAACACACCACATGTAATTACGAAATGCTGGTTTATAGCATCATATTTATAGCATTATATATATATATATATATATATATATATATATATATATAGGTATATATATACCTATATATCAGAGACCATAAATATAATTATATAGGGGGAGAGTGATTTTTTTAGGCGTGCCGGACCATGAAGGTCATTTGCGCCGCCTTATAAGTATATATATATATATATATATATGCATATATATATATACATATATACATATATATACTTATATTTATGGTCTCTGTGTATAGCAGCACACGTACTGATGTTCTTCAGATATTAAGTTCAAGGTGAGTATAACCATTTCTAACTATTGATGTTTTGGAATGAAGTAGTTCCCTAGACGTGCACAGCAAAATTAATATCATGGCATGAAGCTTCAGCTGGGGTAGGCAGGTCGCAGATGGCCCAAAGCAGCTGCATTTAGACACTTTCTGTCCATCTGCCTATCCAATTTTCCAGTCTTATCGGCTGTTGCCACGCTCTTGTGAAGGTGACAGAAGTGGGTTTGTTATTTGCTTTTGTCACGCGCCGATGATTGTATCAACTCGCAACTATTCCCACCGAATCAAGACTATCTTCCTCCAAAAAGTACGCTTGCGCAGATCGTATGTCCGCTATGAGCACCAACATGTTTTCTAACGATTGATCATTGCTGAGCCATGGGGCCACTCGCATCTCCCTACCCGGGACAGCCACCCCACCCTGGCCTTTCCTGATAATGGGTTCTGGAGGTACTTCGCTCCTGTCCCGGTCAGTCACTGGGGCCAGAGTACAATTTTGGGACCACCAGTATGGCGGGGAGGACCACATGTGCATTCAAACTACTGAACAAGAAACGCCTTTTCGTCTCAAAGAGGCGCCTTTTCTTATGAAAGGCGCGTTAAAAAAATAGCAAGCATGTTGAACGGGAAGGGGTGTATTTGAGTGAGCCTCCCTGCTGTGGAGCCACTCCCAGCCGTAAGGACGCCACCTTTATACGGGGGGCGGGCACATTCCCCCAGTGTCCCCTCTGTATCCGCCCCGCCAACATATTGATCCAAGCCTGATGAGATTGATGACAACACATTGATCCGCAGCGTGGACCAAGGTCCGGCGTGTCGCTGACAGCATGCAGCGATGACGATCCATGACAACACATTGATCCACAGCCTGAACGGACGGGCGCTCGTCGCTGACCGCTGGCGCCTTTGTTTGACGCACCGCGATGCGTGCACCTCGGCCGCCGTCTTCTACGTGGTGCGGCTCAGTGTTGACTCGGTGATAACGGTGGTAAACTCCACCCTGCATTGAGTATGGTGGAAGGGTGCTAACCGCGACACAAATAGTATTTGCCAACGACCACTATGGAGTGAGGGCGACAATATGTTTGTTCAGGCGATTTGCAGTCAATGGTATGTCCAGGAGGCGGAAACGTGGATAATTTGGTAGTATTACCTTGAAAGACAATTGTATTGTCTTCTACCATATCTATTGACGTGGTGTCCATGTGATAATCCACGTGCCAACTCTCATGTCGCGTCGCATCAGCTCTGCCGCACACGCATGCATGGGATCCTCAGATTCGAGCGCATTACACATTCAGACATTGCAGCAGAAAAGTTTTGTTAAATTAATCCTTGGTTATTATCATTCAAATCGTTTTTCGCATACAAGTTAAATTATTATAATTTGCACTCGCACGCCAGAGATACTGCAATTATCGGTTAATACATGATCATATACATAACGGGCACCGATCTATCAACAGGATGAACCCAATGGAAATAAAAATGTAGCTGTGCCATTAGGCGTTGTTGTACAGGAAGCATTGCCCATTGCCACCATGATTCATTATGCTTTCACTAGTCCCGTTATGCATCTTTGACGTTCACTACGATCGTGTAAGTTTTAAAAGTTTCGCCCGGTAACATCTGAAAAGCCCACTGTCGGACGGTGTCTGCTCATGTGGACGTGACATTGAGGTCGGATATTGATGGCGGCTGTACTCTATGCTGGAAGTGTAAACGACATTTTTTATCCCGTCGTTGATGCAGTACGATGCAGTACGTAAGGTGCTTGCAGTCGTTGGGTAAGAGGAGGGGGCGCTACCGGTCACCTGATCTTGGGTGACGGACCTTTAACAAAATTCAGCTTTTCTTCCTTAGCGACATTATGTTCTCGGGGCCCCGGTTTGCATGATTTAGTTGGTTGCAATTCCTCCATCACTGATAATTTTACCAGTGCTTTGCGTGTGCTGTGACTTGTCACCTTTTTCCAGATAATCCCTGCCATTAGGGCACCGGTTTTCGGAAGGGAACTCATCGCGTTCACTCCAAGTTTCTGGTTTTTGCACATACCAGACCTCACTTGCTTCCCCACTGGTTTTGCGTTTATGATTGCTGCTCAGAAAAACGAGGTTTCATGATGTATATATATATATATATATATATATATATATATATATATATATATATATATATATATATATATATATATATATATATATAGTTTGTCCAATCTTCTTTGCTTGCATATTTTGAATGCCTTTGCGGGGTACTGAGATCCTGCACCAGCGTGTATTTTTTACACTAGCCTTCTTTGTCTCTTGGACTCCAGCCAGTCTGGGTATTGATGTTTCGTTCATGAACCTCTACCTGCCCCCCCCCATTTCGTTCCTGCTTCAGTGATGTATCTTTCCATTTCATGTCACGATGTTCCGTGTTTGACCTCATTCCAAAGGGAAGCAAATTGTTAAAATAGACGGTCCTCAATAGCTACAACGGCTCATCGATACCAAATGGTCCAGTCTCCCACAGGTCGCTAATTTCTCCCTTTGAAAGCGCCGATGAAGCATGACTGCCAGGACGCCAGGTCCCTTGCCCGACTGCTCTAATAGCTTTTAGTCGTTAGCTTTAGTCTTAGTCTCTAACAGCTTCTGCTTCACCAGAACATTTTCATCGTTTGTTCTCGAATGCATTAACCTTCGACCCTCCTTCCTTCAGGCTGCATTATCTTCCAGCGTTGTTTAATACAACGAAGAATGGCTCTTAGATGCTCCTGGGTTTTAGACATTGCGTGTAAAGGAAATATCCGACCTTCAATATACCAGGAGGTGCTGAGTTGACATTAAAAGTAACGATAAAGATTATACTTTATTACTCAACGTTTCGGCCAGGGGCCATCGTCAGGAGTGATGAAAAAACTCAAGCTTAAAAATTGAAAAAAGCACGCGGGAAAAAAGCGTGCAAAAAGACACGTGGAATGCAGAAAAACCTCCTCAGTGGTGCAGACACTCACAGAAACTCCAAACCAGAAACAAACCATGTCAAGAAGGAATCCTCTAAGGAAGCCCGAGCCGATGGTCCATATACATATCGATGCATACACTCACGCACATATATAGACATATATCCAATATAACGCGTAATACATACTATATATAATTTATGTTTATGTAATTTTATATGATATACCAAGACGTCGTTTGCGTGTTTAGTTGCGGCCGTAGATTACGTATATGTAGAGATTCCAGGACCTTCAGATCAGCCTTGTCCCTGGCTGTTGCTAAAATTTCTACTTTGAAGTTTGTGTTTGTGTCGCTGTGTTCCATGTTAGAATGTTTGTCGATCATGTGTTCGCCTGAAGGTGTGTATGCTCTCCGAAGTCTGGCATCTCCCAAGTGCTCATTGTACCTATCCCTGATACTACGTTTGGTTTCACCGACATAAAATGTTCCAAGACAGCGATTGCACGTTATTTTGTAAACTACGTTTTTCCGTGTGCATCTACCTTTGAGCCCGTTGATACAAGTGTGGCACGTTCTCCTACCAGCGGGGCATGGCGGCATTTCCAGGGCTGAGCGGACCAGGTAAGATTTCAGCGTAGGTCCGCTAGTCCAGGCTACCCTAACATGGTTTAGATGAGACGAACGGATGGCTGCGTTTACCTGTCGACATAGTTGGTCATCGACAAAAGGAAGTCTCATGTAAACATAGTTGGGATTGCTACCCGCTCGATGCCGACGTTGCCCACCTATCCTACTCCTGTTGTGAGGGTGAACAGCACGAGCGGCGGAGTGTACCCGATGTGCTGGGTATCCGTTTTCCAGGAAAAGAGTGGTCATCTTCGCAAGGCTCCGCTCGCATGAAATAGTATCGGAGGAGTCTCGTGCTGCTCTCCTCATTTGGGATGTTAGAACGGCCTTTTTAGTGGCCATCGGGTGGGCTGAATCATAGTGCAAGATGATGGGGGCTGCCATTGGTTTAAAGTACAGCTCGGTGGTGTAGCTCCCATCAGCCTAAACTACAAACAACGTATCAAGGAAAGGAATCGATTCCTTTCCGACCTGTGTCTCCCCTCCGTCGTCTTCCCTGTCTCATCTTGTGTCCGGATCAGACCCACGGACCGACGTATGTCTCCCCTTGGTCGTTTGCCCTGTCTCATCCTGTGTCCGTATCAGATCCTCGGACCGACCTATGTCTCCCTTCGATCGCTTCACCTGTCTGACCTTGTGTCCGGATCAGACCCTCGGCCCTACCTTTCTGCTGGTTCCGCCGACAGGGCCGCACCTATCACCGGGCCCGTTGCTCGTGACGGCCCGCATTGACCCGGCAGACGCGGGTCTCAGACGTCTGACGTCACTTATCGTCATTACAATCGCGCGCCAGCCCGGCTGCGCTATAATCAATCGTTATCAGCCTGTTTGGACAGCTCGGCAGGAGCCACCGCTGCAAGGAGGAAGAACTCAATCAGCTGACATCACGATTATCAGAGCCTTTCGCCTGACGAAGCAGAATCAGCGAGCTTGCACGTCGAGTTGCTCAATCTGACGAGAAAATCGCGCAAGCACCGCGGAAGACTGCATATTTAGGAGACGGAATCTTAATTGCATAACAGATCTCCCAGACCCATGAGTTCATGTCATGCTGTCGGAGCAGCTGTGGAGCACGTGGTTTACGATCTTCCTCGTGTGCCTCTTATTCAGGCTGTTAGAGTTACAGCCAACCCTTTTACGATGCCATTGACCGGACTAACGCATGGCTCTGGCTGCCTACAGTGGGTGGGGAAGGGCCGGGGGGTGTCAGGCTGGTGCTGCCAGCGACCATTGTTCCTGCACTGAGGCGGCCGCTATTTCGGGCTCAATACCCGGCCCCTGGCCGTTGAGTTGGTGCACGCGCCCAACAGCAGATTAGTCACGCGTGTTTCCAGTGCGCGCCATTTGTTTCCCGCCAGCTGGCTAAGACGGATGTTGAAATGGTCGACCCCTATCTGTTGTGCGTTGTTTGTGGCCGACGGTTGTGAGCATCGGGCTCAGAATGCAGTTAGTGTGAATTAGATGTAATGAATAAACTAGTTGAGACGGATGTTCTTCTGCCTGCCCGCTGTAGTTCGGGCAGATTCAAATGGTAGGTGGTGAACAGGTAGGCAAGCATGGGAACAGGCAACAGTATCACATACACGAATAAGGAACACTGGCGAAAATTGCCGCCCAATGAGACCGACGTTTTATCATCCGTCCATGAAAAGCATCCCGAGCCAGCGTTTGCTCAACTCATTGAACGTTTGCTTCTCTTTGAGTCCACCCTTGCGGCGGTTTTCATTTATCTATAATTTATTTCAATGACACGTTGATTAAACAATGCTCACCGAGGGCCTTTTCCAAACCTAAAACACTGGAGTGCAATGCAATTTTGTTGGTGCAGGTGCAAACAATCGAAGTAAATTGCAAATCAACGCAAAGTGTATTGAGGTAGATGAGCAGATAGCTGGCTACCACCCTCTGGTAACTGATCAACATCCCAGCTGGCTACCACCCCGGGTAACTGATCAACACCCTGCAGCTGGCTACCACCCTCGGGTAACTGATCAACATTCCAGCTGCCTACCACCCTCTGGTAGCTGATCAACATCCCAGCTGGCTACCACCCCGGGTAACTGATCAACACCCTGCAGCTGGCTACCACCCTCGGGTAACTGATTAACATTCCAGCTGGCTACCACCCTCTGGTAACTGATTAACATCCTGCAGCTGGCTACCACCCTCGGGTAACTGATCAACATTCCAGCTGCCTACCACCCTCTGGTAGCTGATCAACATCCCAGCTGGCTACCACCCCGGGTAACTGATCAACACCCTGCAGCTGGCTACCACCCTCGGGTAACTGATTAACATCCTGCAACTGGCTACCACCCTGGGTAACTGATCAACATCCCGAAGCTGGCTACCACCCCCGGGTAACTGATCAACATCCTGAAGCTGGCTACCACCCCCGGGTAACTGATCAACATCCTGCAGCTGGCTACCACCCTCGGCTTACTGACAATCCAGGCTGACTGATATTCTCGGCTTACCAGCGTTATCGGCTTACTGAGATAAGCGGCTTATTGACATTCCCGACAGACCAACATCCCAGGCAACTAGTCTGCTGGGACAACTGACATCACTAGCAGCTCTGGCTGTGTCACAGATGTCAGTCGTGAGATGTCACAGATGTCAGTCGGAGCATTCGGCATTGGTCTTCGTCCAATGAGTATGTGCAACTGCACTGGAGCCACGAGCCGGTGGCTTCTGTTTCCACACTCTGTCCATGGCGTGTGCAAAGAAGATGACATTCGTACCAAGGCAGATACGTACAATGAGAGCCCAGGACAGCTTCACTAAGAGGCACGCATTAGATCAGTGAAGCAGTGACACTGCGACTGAACCTGTCCACGATTCTCCCACCTGTAATATTGCAGTTTTGTACTAATGATAGGGGGAGTCGAGGGGGTTGGAGGGAGTAGCTTTCGCCAGTTGGAAGCCGTGGCATAACAGGCCCAGAATCAGGCTCAATCCCCGAGGCAATCATGGCAGTCTGAGTTGCATTCCAAGGCCTTGTATCGCTTCCTAATTGTGTACAATGGTTTGTTTGAATGTCATGATCATTCCTAACATTTTATCTGTTACGCGAAAAAATTGGACACAGGCCATGCAGCTGAAGATGCATAGCTTCAGATTTGAATTCCACGTGCATCCCAAATACATCTTCGTACTGGTACCTTTCATCAATTCCGCCACCTGCTACCTCTCATCATGTCTACCAAACCATCTCCGGAATCTCGCCTCACCGCTGATCATCTCTTCTCGTCTACTATCTTCAAGTCAGCACTCAGCATCTCTTCTCGCCTGTTATCTTCAAGTCATCATTCATCATCTCTCCTCGCGCGCTCTCTTCAAGTCATCTTTCATCCATTCATCGGTGAATCTCACTTGACAGTCTCGGAAACGAGGTGACCTCACCAGCTTGGATTAGTTTAGGGAGTTAGTGAACAATCCTACGCGAATGGCATCGGGTGGGCACACTACGATCATCCGTTCACTACCCGAGCGGACTCTCGGGGTGTTAACACGTCAGTCGTGATGCGTGCCGAAAATTGAAGTGTTGGCAAACAGACGAATTGTGATCGATAGCGAGAAAGGTGTGGCCAGACATCATAGTGCGAGCAATTGTCGGTCAGAAGTGTGACCAGACAGCGTAGTGTGAATAATTGGAGGTCAAAGTGTGATCAGACAGCACAGTATGAGTAATTGGAGGTCAAAGTGTGATCAGGCAGCACAGTGTGGGCAATTGGAGGTCAAAGTATGATCAGACAGCATAGTGTGAGTAATTGGAGGTCAAAGTGTGATCAGACAGTACAGTGTGGGCAATTGGCGGTCAAAGTGTGATCAGACAGCATAGTGTGAGTAATTGGCGGTCAAAGTGTGATCAGACAGCATAGTGTGAGTAATTGGAGGTCAAAGTGTGATCAGACAGCACAGTGTGGGCAATTGGCGGTCAATGTGTGCCATGTCACAGTGTGGGCATGCAGGCAGGGTGTGGTCGGAATGGGAGGGTCACACGGTAGGTCATACAGCGCCGCAGACTGACACAGTTTGAGCATGCAGGCAGGGTGTGACGTGAGCCGGAGGGTCACACAGTAGGTCACGCGGCGCCGCAGACTGACACAGTTTGAGCATGCAGGCAGGGTGTGACGTGAGCCGGAGGGTCACACGGTAGGTCACGCGGCGCAGCGGACTGGCACAGTTTGAGCATGCAGGCAGGGTGTGACGTGAGCCGGAGGGTCACACAGTAGGTCACGCGGCGCAGCGGACTGGCACAGTTTGAGCATGCAGGCAGGGTGTGACGTGAGCCGGAGGGTCACACAGTAGGTCACGCGGCGCAGCGGACTGGCACAGTTTGAGCATGCAGGCAGGGTGTGACGTGAGCCGGAGGGTCACACAGTAGGTCACGCGGCGCAGCGGACTGGCACAGTTTGAGCATGCAGGCAGGGTGTGACGTGAGCCGGAGGGTCACACAGTAGGTCATACAGCGCCGCAGACTGACACAGTTTGAGCATGCAGGCAGGGTGTGACGTGAGCCGGAGGGTCACACAGTAGGTCATACAGCGCCGCAGACTGACACAGTTTGAGCATGCAGGCAGGGTGTGACGTGAGCCGGAGGGTCACACGGTAGGTCATACAGCGCCGCAGACTGACACAGTTTGAGCATGCAGGCAGGGTGTGACGTGAGCCGGAGGGTCACACAGTAGGTCACGCGGCGCAGCGGACTGGCACAGTTTGAGCATGCAGGCAGGGTGTGACGTGAGCCGGAGGGTCACACAGTAGGTCACGCGGCGCAGCGGACTGGCACAGTTTGAGCATGCAGGCAGGGTGTGACGTGAGCCGGAGGGTCACACAGTAGGTCACGCGGTGCAGCGGACTGGCACAGTTTGAGCATGCAGGCAGGGTGTGACGTGAGCCGGAGGGTCACACAGTAGGTCATACAGCGCCGCAGACTGACACAGTTTGAGCATGCAGGCAGGGTGTGACGTAGCCGGAGGGTCACACAGTAGGTCATACAGCGCCGCAGACTGACACAGTTTGAGCATGCAGGCAGGGTGTGACGTGAGCCGGAGGGTCACACAGTAGGTCACGCGGCGCAGCGGACTGGCACAGTTTGAGAGAGCCGGCTGAAATCATGAAGTTCGCATAGTTTGAGACCGCTAGATTCTGACCCCGAGCTGGTGAAATGAGGAAATATCCAGTCCACATGCCATGTGACGTTTCCAGGAAAGAACAGCGCTGGACAGGGCTGACACCTGCATCAACCGGCATGCTTTTAGCAGGCGTCTGCTGCTTGTATGCAAGTGGCGTATATTTGCTGCATAATTTGGCTGCCACACGAAATCTTCAAGAACGGCGGCACCGTTGCAGATTCAGACTGCCACTCAAGATAGCAATCCTGGTGCGCTGTCGGCTACCGGTGCAACACGATACATTGTAATTACGCAAGGTGAATGTAAATGTCTGCAGGCTTTATCGATAATGCTTTTAAATGCACGTGCTTGTCAGTTCTTCCACATTGTTCCAAATAATTTAGCATACGGCATAGAACGACGGTGTGCGTCCCGCAAAGCAATTAGGAGTTGGTGGTTCTGGTGGTGATGCCACATGCATAAACGCTTTTGCATTCTTCAAGTGTGTGACAAAATCAAGCTAGGTAATTGATCGCGCAGTCCTGATTAAGTGATTGCGCCTTGCGGTAGACAGACGTATGTGCTCAATAATCCAGCAGTTAGGGTTGTGGGCAGTTGGAAGAATATATGCTTGTCGTTGATCTGCAATGAAGTCAAATGCGAAACTAATATTACCCTTCATAGATGACCATACGACAATTAACAACAAATTAACGCAAATGTAGGAAATTTTCGTGACAATCATGTCAGTCGATGACTGGTCACGGTTCGAGACTCAAATGTTCTCTATTTCCATGCAGGGAATTCGCCCATCCCCCATCTGTGTCTTTTCACTGGGCATGTCTAGACGGTTTGGAACAGTGGTTTGAATGCAATGATGCACATGCAGTCAGCATATCTAGCGAGCTAGCTCGCGCTTAAAGGACGTTCTCAGAATAGCAGCAATATTTTTTTTTTTGGCCGCATTAAAACTTATATCCTGATGTAACAGAGTTCATATAAAATCATACTTTTGGCTGTCCCGTAACTGTAATTGAAATAATCCCGTAAGCATACCGATTGTAAAAGTATACCGTAAATGTAACATCACTATCCGCCACTAGCTGCAAGCCAACTTCCCCCGTCTAGAACCTTCTCGAACCGGAGGTGACGTAAATGGGCGTCTTAACCATCTTCAGCCAATAAGCGATCGGGGGTCTCCGCGCGGCCGTCGCGTTCGGCCGCGCCCCAGTCAGTCACGTCTAGACTCTCAAGGCGAGCGGATCTGTGTTGGAACGGTCCGGCGCCCGCTAACTTCCCACCTAAATTCGGCCTCTAAATTCTTATAAAAGGCAATATCACGGCTTTCCTTCAGAGAAGAAAGTTCTGTACTACGTCTGACTGTCTCGTGTGTTTGTACGAGTGCTGCAGTGCAAATACAGGCAGCTAAAAGGACATTGGTGATTTCACAACCGGGGTTATCGAAACGCGAAGTCCAGTAGACTATATCACTAGCCGATAAAGGAACTTTCCTACACTGATAAGGCCTGTGAAATCGAATACGGGCAATATCATGAGCCGTATGTTACGGGATTTCAGTTGTTTGTGTCTGACCCTTGTTTTGGTTTTCCTATGATCGGGCTCCCGTCACCGCACTAGATTATGATGTCGTCATCACGTAGCATCAGGGCTTTTGTCCCTTCAGGTGCTGGTGTCAATAATCTTACTTCCTCAGGACTATTGTTGCCCTTCGGGGCAGAGATGACGTATTCAGTTGTCGCTCCCGCGGGGGCTTTGATCTACCCGACGCTAATATTGTTAGTGACTGTTGATCCAATATTGAACAGAAAAATGTAGCCAAGCATATATCTTTCATCTTTAGCGCAGGCTGACTGGCTAGTAGGGGTTCTCGGCGAATTTAAAGTTGGTCGGTCGAGGAGACGCAACCATGTCTGCTCGCGATGTTTAATTTTGTCTTTCGACATTTGCAATCTCCGGTCTCACTCGCGCCGGCCTTTGAATTTCAGCCGGGTAGCAAATCCCAGAGGTGACTGTCAGCCCCGAGAATGAGGCGAGAGGCGAACACTGCGGCAGGACCACCAACGGTCCGATGGCTATCAATAGTCAGACACGAGTGGGAGCCATATTGGAGAGCCCCTTCACCGTCGCACAATGTCAATAACTCTGCACGGGATATTGCTGGGGGCGAAAGGGGACAAATTGCAGGATACGACGCCTGCCTGGATCCTGGCGTGAGCGAGGGTGGGGCGCGCAGTGGGCAGGGCCACCAAACGTGTGCTTCACATCCCATCCGATTATTGGATATTTGGACATATTGGAATGACGCATCGCAACGTGGAGTTAGCCTATGAGCATGACCAGAGCCGGGTGGAAAACACCAGCGTTGCCACCCCACACGTCACCAGTTGGTCGGCCAGCAGCTGGCGAGCGGCTGGTTTTGCTTCGGCCGGGCAGAGAACACGCACAACTTTATGTCAGGTGCTTGCAGCATCGCTACGTTTGTTTTGTGCACGCTGCAGGGCCGAATGGTAAGATCAATGTCACTGTCGCTTGCAAGACAAGCAAGCATGTAGTGAAATATGGCGGGCGCTGTCTGCAGCCAAGTCATATGTCAGCCAACTCCATCTGTCAGCCAACTCCATCTGTCAGCCAACTCCATCTGTCAGCCAACTCCATCTGTCAGCCAACTCCATCTGTCAGCCAACTCCATATGTCAGCCAACTCCATCTCGACATACCATGGTTAGAAGACATAGTGTTACCACACGCGGATATTTGTGAACTGATTGTGTTGTTTGATATTTGTGAACTAATTGTGTTGTTTGATATTTGTGAACTGATTGTGTTGTTTGATATTTGTGAACTGATTGTGTTGTTTGATATTTGTGAACTGATTGTGTTGAATTTGCCGACCAAAATTAAGCAGTCGAGCATGCATCGCATTCATCACAGCCGTCGGAACGTGCAGGTTGGCAAGCGGTTCATGGCCCTTTCACTTCTCGCAATCTAATCTATTTGCTCTGTGGGACAACATGACGCTGCTTCAGGCCAGTGGCCTGAAGCCAGAAGCCAGTGGCCTGAACCAGTACCCCTCCCCCTCCAGAAGAAACATGATCACAATTACTTTGACATTATACCGATAGATGTGCGCAGGGTATTGGACCAGAACGAGATTGTGCCGCCTGATTATTTCTGCTGGCTATGTGTCTGCACTGTCCCCGCCCATGCCACTTTCCACAACGTTCCTACTATATTCAGCATATCTGTACGGTGGGTTGCTGGGATATTTATGTGAAGTTATAGAGGCTCTTCTCGCTGGTTCGCATCACAGAATGTCGAGTGTATCTAACAGTTACCACATGATAAGTAAACCGGGACTAGCTGCATCGGCTGAAGGCATCGCTTCAAAATACCCGACAAACGTGCCGGCCGACGTCAGCGTGGGCTTGGACGGCCTGCAGTACTGCACCACAGCACCACAGCACCAGACGGCCTGCACCACTGCACCACAGCACCAGACGAGAGCACCCTCATCTGCACCACAGCACCACAGCACCAGACGGCCTGCACCACTGCACCACAGCACCAGACGAGAGCACCCTCATCTCCAGTGTCAGCCTCACCTCCAGTGTCTGTCACGCTGCACTCGGGGCCGAAGCCACAGCCGGCGTGAACCGCACCGGTCGAGTGGCGCCAGCCATGGTCTCACCTGCTCCACCTCCGCCGGCTACACATGCTCCCATCGACCGCGGCCGGCGCGCGCCTCCGTCGCCGCCGACGCGCCGCCGTCGGCCGCCAGTCGGTCGTCGGCGCCGACGGGCGGCGGACGGAGGGACGCTGGTGGGTGCGGATCCCGTCGCGCTCGTCTCCGCCGACACCTCCGGTGGTCTGTTTGGCCAGCTGGTCTCGGGGACACATCCGGTGTTCGGGCACCCCAGCCCCGTGGAGTGTGGCTAGTCCTGGTGCTCGGACCCCGACATCGGACGGTTCCCGGCGGACACGCGCTCGCCGCCGTCGTGCACTTCACAGTTATATCGAGCACCATCGATCCCGAACTGACACGGACCTTGCGTGCCTCGGATTGCAGGCGCTCGAAGTGGTGGGCCTGCGGCACACGTCGACTTCGGACGGCGTGGACGCCGTAGCTTCGCTTCACGCGCCGGCACACAGCTCAGCGAGGTCACAGATGAAGCTCGCCTCTCCGCGACAGGTCAGCATCGGTTCACTTACGGCACTGAACACCTACTGTGGGTAAAGATTAGCCACCAAGCTTTTTCGGTGTTGCTCGCCAATTCAGTGTTGTTCTTGTACTGTGTCTCGGGTAGGATTCAGCATTATCACTGCATGGTACGTTTTTTGGCCTATGGAGCGTGTCTGCAGCGGTCGAACGTCGAAATAGAACGTTGGGCACACGTGCATTTCGGCTTGTTCTCGTTGGCTGACAGGATTGATGGATGACTATAGAAAAGGTCTGGTGTAAGCGCAAGCAGAAAGACACCGGCATTGTGTAGAAGTGGAAGGTGAGGGAGCGCGCTTCTTTTCCTGCACGCTGATGTAGTGATCATCACACATACCATCAGTATACCAGTATTTTACGAAAGGTGACGGTTACTTGATTGGTGTATGCGAATTTTTGCACGCGGTGTTCAATGCACTAATACTTTGTCCGACATAATTGCATCAGTTCTTATTGGAGTTGCTAAGTGAATATTTGTGGGCAACGATACGGATGACAGCTTTTTAGGGATTACTACCATTTCATTATCAGACTGGCATTGTACATAAAATCGCGCCCGGCTATGGGGATGGTGCGTGGCGAACTGGTGTGCCAATACTAAATTGCACGCGCCTCCGATTAGAAATTGACTCGAATATTGGCCACAATTGGTGATCGTTGTTGTTCCGGTGTTCGAGGGCGTGAGTGCTACGTTAAACTCAGAATACGAGTTCCGACTTGGGTCAGCACATCACCGAGCGATCGAATTCCCTGCTAATCTGGGATGTGGGATATGTGTCTGTGTTGGCGCAACTGCAGGGTAGGAATCGTATGTGGAAGTCACTTCTTCCCTGGCAACAGCAAAAGATTGCAAGTGGGACGGGCATCAGCGGCAGCTCACACTCTACCTGAGCCTACTAAGCTGGGATTGTGGTGGCCAAGTTTGACACAAGCAGGAGGAAGCGTCGTCGGAAACTGATTCCTTGCAGACATTGAGTGCTTTGTGTTGATTGTGTCAAAATAAAAAGTGCTGGCAGGCCCGGCTAGCAGCTGGTACCCACTCAAAACCGCAGCAAAAACGTCCAAAACCGCTGCAAAAACGTCCAAAACCGCTGCAAAAACTGCTGAGCAAAAGCCGCTCGGGCGTTCCTCAAGGTGTTGAATGCATGTAAATGATCCTGCGTAGTACGGTACCCTTTCCAGTTGCTAAATCGTTTCAAGTACAAACGAAGCCGCTTCAAAACGGAAGATTTAATGCAGGGTGCTAGGCGTGAATTTGAAGTAAGAGGCCACTGAAGTGTGGAAGTGGCACAGGACTGGAGGTAGGCGGAGAAACAACCACTCTAACTTGTGGAAGGTTACTAATTAGTATAATTAGAAACAGTAGTTTAATGGTTCATGCAATTCAGGGAAGAAGCGACTAGGAGGTGCATGCGCCACGAGTTCGTTAATACCCATGTGGTGTATGGAGAGGAGAATCGGCTGACTGAGGCTAAATGCGACCTGACCCATTCACAGTTGCTGAATCGCTTGGGTTCGGGAAATTAGCCAACATTAGTCAAAATTGGGCGATTTTCCCCACCCTCCACAATTGTGGTGGCTCTTAGTTGTCAATTATGTTGAGGGAGGCGTGACGCGCAGGGAAAGCATGTCAGCTCTTTCTTTGTAGCGGAGGTGGAGAGAATTACTAAACTGTTCATATATGTGGCACATTTTCATGTTTCGTCGGCCAAAGTCAGCCAGCTGCATCTAGATGTTCCCCGTTTCATAAGCATTGCAAATGAACCTCCGAAGTTGCAGTTCCTGCCAAGGTGGGAGACTGTATACCCTGCAAACTGACGATACTAAGCACCCGCCATGGTGGGAGACTGTATACCCTGCCAACTGACGACACGAAGTACCCGCCATGGTGGGAGACTGTATACCCTGCCAACTGACGACACGAAGTACCCGCCATGGTGGGAGACTGTATACCCTGCCAACTGACGACACGAAGTACCCGCTATAGTGGGAGACTGTATACCCTGCCAACTACCCACACCACTGCTGGCAATTGTGCGGTGTGGTGCGAGCCTAAGGACATTGCGAAAAAGGTGTTTTATCCTTGCACTGGCTTGACACTTCAGTGAAAAAAATGCCGCCCCGCAGATCGTTCAGTAGCAAACAGGTAACGTTTCCCTACTGCAGGGTACATTCCGCAACTTACATATAGCCTGGTGTGACATTTTATGGCAATTATTTGCAGTGGTCGAACGAATACATTTTCCTTAGGTATCTACTGAATATATCTATATTTCCAATATGCACCGATTATCCAAATTCCAATCCACATGGAATCGTGTAAAATGCTGGGACAGGCTTTTGATTTTGGCGGTCCAGCCTACACGGGTGCGTCGATACGCGCGTTGGCACCCAGCGAACAGGCAACGCAGTGTGCCCGGGATGGGGAAGTAGACGACAAGTCCCTCCTCGTCCCTCTCTGGTCCACGGATAATCGTGGGACCCGACAATAAATACTGAAACTTATCTGCCACGAAATAATACAATTTATGGAGGCAATTTTGTTGCATGCATTAATGTTGTAGCCAGCTAATATGTTTCCTCATTTGAAGCGGAAGGTTGTCAGAATGTGGACATTATGTTACTCAAGTATCCATATGGCATTGGGAGATAACAAATAATCAGAATCATTCTCTCTTTTCGATCGAAAATTCACCTTTCGCACCGGGCATGCAATCCCAGTTCACTTTCTCATGAACTTTGTCCGCTCAGTTACACAGATTCGCCGCCAACGCCCTCAGCTATGCTACAACAAATATACTTCTGCGCACTCCTTCTAAACCACTGCACAAGTGAGCCACAATCATGGTGGGTATGCCGAACACAGACCCTGCCTGTCAGGGTATAACGAACGACCTGTTGCGGTGCAGTGACGAGCCGGACCGGATGCGGTGGGGGCACCTGCCGGTGGACACGTTATGGTTGCGTCTGCTCTGGCAGGAATGTCAGGCCGAGCGCATCTTCACATCGGAGCGCTGGGCCCGCTCACTTGCACTCACAGCCCGCGAGTGATATATTTGGCCAGCTGCAGCACTGTTTGTTGCCATCTCTCTCCCGGGACCCCCGGACTGATTCATTGTTGAAACCAGCTGTTAAGTGCTGACTGATTTGTTGCTGAAAAATGAGCCCAGACCTAATTCACTGCGCTGCCAGATCATTTATAGATAAGTCATTACAATTTACAGTACCCATCGCGCCCGATCCATTTCAAGTCGGCGCAATAACTCCCGGTGCTAGGCAGCTGGCTTCAGCTGGTGGCGCAGCACGCCAGCACGGCCTGACTGTGCGCAGCACGGCCTGACTGTGCGCAGCCGCCGTCTTTGTTATGTCACCGCATTGTGGATATCGACGCTGACAGTCATCGACTGCACTTATCCCTCGATCTGCGACACACACCCCAATTTCCACCGGCAGCGTCCGACGGTAACTCAATAGACAGACAGGTGATGGGCGACTCGCGAGTGTCACGTCCGCGGGTACGTCATCAGATGGTGGCACTGCAGAGTGTCATCTGCTCTACTGCAGCATCAGCTGATCAAATATATGTCGACTGGTCCGCTCTAACGTCACACCCGCCGCTGCTCACACCACGCTCACACATGTTGAAATGTCGTCTGGGTCGCCATAGTGAAGCGTAGGGTCGCTGTAGTGTCGTCTGGTCCGCTATGGTGTAATGCAGGATCGTTGTAGTGTCGTCTGGTCTGCTATGGTGTAGTGTAGGATCGTTTTAGTATCGTCTGGTCCGCTATAGTGTAATGTAGGATAGTTGTAGTATCGTCTGGTCCGCTATGGTGTAATATAGGATCGTTGTAGTGTCGTCTGGTCTGCTATGGTGTAGTGTCACTGGGCCCGCTATGATATAATATGGATATTTTGTAGTATCACTTGGTCCGATGTAATGTAAGGTAGAACCATTGTAGTGTCATCTGATCTGCTTTCGTGTCATGTAGGACCGCTGTGGTGTCATCTGGTTCGCTGTCGTCTCATGCCCATCACCATGGTGCAGCGTAGGACCGCAATGTTATCACTTGGCGCGCTAAGGCGTCACGAAGTCGTGCCGTCTCTTCTACCGTCTAGGCGGATAAACCCATTATTTTAACTGTCTCAGTGCACAATCATTTTCAGCTTACGGCAGTGCGGGAGGGGGGGAATAACCCCACAATTGCCGTTAATTATAAGTAAGGTAGACAGATGTAGTAAGCGGTATGGTAAAGCTTCACAATTGAACACAATAAAGTACTTGACGCATTTTTCGCTACCTCTCTTGGTTGACTTTAGGTCAGGCCAGGTCAGGCAGGTCAATGCCGGAATGCAGTCAGCCACATGACTTCGCTTGACGTTTCCGACCCTGGTCGTAAAACAAATGAGACTTCATGCTGCAATATTGATGATATGCAAACTGGAGACTTAGTCTAGCACTTGCACTGCCACTTGCAAACTTCACCGTCACAGATACCGCCAAGATTAAATACCTGGAAATATGCAGGTATTAACTTGCAGATGACAATTTACGGATCAAAAATCATTCAGGAAAAGGCAATGGGCGACACGAATCTAAGGTCATTGGTTTTGCATCCTCTGATAATTTTTTTTTAATGCCTTTTAGGTTGAATTTTGCTTTAAAATTTTCAAACGTATTCGAAGAATATTGTCACAATAACCTTCGACCTTTTACTCATTATAACTGAGAGATAAATTAGGCCAAAATTAACCGTATATTTCGACGTCGTGTGTTTTTCAACAGTGACAGTTTGAGGGTGAGAAAACAAGTACAAAATGACGTGGAACGTGTCACAGCATGCACTCTATAAATTAACGATCTCATAGCCAGTGGAATCCGATTGACATGACCTGATTTTAATACATAATATGTTAATATATAAATACACTTTATGTGCTAGACATGGGTACTATATAAAGAAACATTTGTCACATCATATACCTACTCACTCCACTGCGCTGAATAATACCCATCGGCTACGACAAACGCGACCTTAACGTGTAGCTATGTGTTTTGATGTGCTCTGTAGCCTGTGTTTCTGGTGTCTGTACATCGGTGTTTGGTGATGACGGTGTAGTGCGGTATGGCACCGGTGGCCACATTTTGTCGTTTTTTTATTTTCCTTCATATATTTGTATATGAACCCATCTGTTACTTTTGATTGTATCTTGCTTTGTCTATGAAAAATGCTTCACTGTTAATATAAAAAGAATAAACTAGATCATACCGCACTACACCGTCAGCACTATAATAACATGTGACAGCAGCACCAGCAGCAACAACAGCACCACAATAACATGTGACAAGAACTCTACGTGCGAAAGTACCACAGTGTAGCCATTATCCTTAATAACTATTCGTATTTTAGGCTTTAGAGCGCCTGGAACACATGTGCATGCGAAAAGGTTTCGCTCGTATATCAGTGACCTGACCTAATATTGATTTACTACCTGGTACGATATTATATAGAATAATAGGCCACTACATATTTTCCTGGTCTTTGAAATATTAACTGCGACCAAAATGATGCGCAGCAGAGAAACTTCTTTTTTTCTAGTTTCAACCTAGGAACACTTTTTTTTTTAAAGATTCTATATTCCATTTGACCTGGGAACCCAAACTCAGGCCACATTTTATCGTTTTAGTATTTTCCTTCATATATTTGTATATGAACCCATCTTTTACTTTTGACTGCATCTTGAATGCTTTGTCTATGGAAAGTGCTTCACTGTTAATACAAAAAAAATACACGAGATCATGACACGATTTGACCCGATCTACCTCCCCTACCTTGAGGGCCTAAAACTCAATTTTTATGTCGCGTCAAGACAGATGGTTTGAAGAATTTCGAATCGATTGCGTGAACGGTTCAGGAGTTGCTTAAAAGAAATAGCATGTGGGTAAAATAACCCCTCCCACTCTATGAGGGTTACAAATTCTACGTACATTAATGGAAGTGACATCGAAAAAGGGAACCTCCGACCCGAAATAACTCTTTCGATAATTGCTCAGTGGCAGAGCTACTGTGTAGTATGATATGGTGTTATTCGGTCCTCTATGGTGTGATTTGTTCCGCTGTAGTGTCATGTCCTCCGTCATATGGCCATTTAACCTCTATAGTATTACTTGTTCGGCTATGGTGGCATTTGGTCTGCTATAGTGTCATGTTCTCCTCTATGTTGTTATGTCCTCCACTATAGTGTTATTTGTCCTCTATAGTGTTACTAGTTCGGCTACGGAATCATTTGTTCCGCTATAGCACCATGTGTTGCGCTATAGCGGCATGTGTTCCGCTATGCTGCCATTGTCTCCCCTATACTTGTTCCGCTATGGTGGCATGAGATCCAGTATGGCGCTACCGGGTCCGCTATGGTGTTGTTTGTTCTGCTAGTGGCACCTATTCTGCTATAGTGCCATGTGATCTAGTAGTCACTTGGTTCGCCATGTCAGTTGCACACGGACCCTGTTGAGTGGCATCAGTCAATGGTGGATCTGCAGGGTCGAGCCACCATATCATTGGGGTGAATTTCGCTGGCAGAACCAGATGACGGGTGGAATAGGGAGTTTCAGTCGCAGATTGCGGTGGTCTTCCAAACGTCAATATTCTGGAAAACGTTAGCGCATCCTCAAAGGTGGTCGGTCCTATATTTTGCCACCGGCGGTTATAGCACACCAGACCGGCGTATTATGTTCAGCTTCATCACTCATTTGTGTATATTTAGATTACTGCATTGTGACGAGTAGGATCATTATTAGGAACTTCGGAGCTACTGCTCAGGCTGTGTCTGCTCGCTTTTCCATCACTATCAGACTCCCATCACCACGCATTCTTGGTAGGTGAAACACGAGTAGGCCTACGGTGCTCTTTTAGGTTAAGGACAAAGTCGAAATTTCCATATTTAGGCGTGCGTCAGACCACTAACATACTTCAAAGTACTCCTGGAGGCAGTATGCTTTGCAATATGAGGTGTTGGCGTTTAGCTTTCGGAGTATAACATTACCCAAATGTTTGCTCCCGAAACGGATATTATCCGTTGGTATCTGGGTCATCTGTCCAAGCGCAGGATCGGTGACCTGCAAGGAGGGATCTTCCGAGGTACGGGCAGGGGGCAGATAGGAGAATGGGTGATGGACATCTCCAGTCACATTTAAGCATGACCATCTATCGACCCTGCTGATTGACATAGCTAGGCTACTTGTGAACCATCACGTGCCAGTCCAGACTGCTTACTTTCTAAGGTCTCCCGCGTCCCGTCCTACTTGTTTTAGCCACAAACCGCCGACTGATCTTTGACTTCCCTTCCTCATTCTCTCTCTCTCCCTCTTTCCCTACATGTATATATATATATATATAGAGAGAGAGAGAGAGATGATCACACATATATATATATATCTCACTCTCTCTCTCTCCTCTCTCCCCTCTCTCTCTCTCTCTCTCTCTCTTTCTCTTTCTCCCCCTCTCTCTCTCTCTCTCTCTCTCTCTCTCTCTCTCTCTCTCTCTCTCTCTCTCTCTCTCTCTCTCTGCCTTCCCATCCCCCTCTCTCGTGCTATTTCCCCCGAGTCGGACAACTGTCCGTTCTATCCTTCTGCATGTATGCGGATTTGCTGCAATTTGCCAATATCTGCCAGCCACACCAGGCGGTCGGCCGGTTCCGGTGCGGCATGGCCGACTCTCAGCCGCTCGTATTCCATGTATCATGCATTATGCATACTGTGCCAAATTTGTCTGGCAATGCGCTCTCAGTCGTCCCGCTTTGCATGCTATGCACGACCGCATGGACTGAAAAGGCACGCAACACGACGCTGTGCATAATATGCTGGTAAAGCGGAGATCTGGTCGTGGCGAGTTTCGGCTACGGGAGGGGTCGGCACAAGCCGACTGGAACCGTGCGATAGGGGTGCACATTTTGAAGATGAAGACAAATAAAGAATAGATGCATGCAACTCTCACGCCGTGAATGCGATCCATATGAGACAAGGAATATATGCAAATGATATGCGACATATACATGGACATGGCCATGCGACGACAAACAAATCTTCGGAAGGGGTACAATTCAGTACACATGGCAAGCGACTTATCACTCTATGAACAAGGAAAACGACATGTCTGGAACACATTTGGGAGCACAGGCCACATCGAACCAACAGGGCAAAAGGTGGAAGCTTCGAACATATATGTTGGAACAAATATAACTCTGTTCACGTGATTCACAAAAGACCTTTTTATTTTCGAGATAAGGAAATCATCAAAGTATGTCTTGCGACAATTGTTATCGGATGCCTTCGCCCCATTGCCATCCTTTTGAAGTGATCAGTGGATATTTGACAGCTTATCTATGTATTCCATGACATAAGCTTCATGAATGGGATTGCATAGAGTTGAATGAAGCAGAGGTTCATTGAATGAACCAGAGATTCATTGAATGAACCATAGGTTCATTCAACTAGATGCTCATCGAAGTTGCTGAAGCTTCACCTCACCAGCCAAGACTCCAGAACTTAATTCTGTCTCCAATGGGCAACATTCTAAAAAGCTAAAACATAAGCTTCTTGCCTGGGGAAAAATATGGTGGTGTTGGAACCTGATGAACTGAAAACCGTGACCTGTTATTGTTTTTGCACCCGGATGATGACGCCTCGGTCGTCATGCTTCAGATTTCCGTTTGTATGCCTGTTGTCAGAAGCGATGATACCGGATATCATATGAACAGAAACATTTTCGAAAATTACAGCACGCAAGGCGTGAACATTGTGGCGATCATGGTGATGTGTTTCCGCATATCATGCAAAATCTTTGAAAAAATGAAATGCATCCATAGTATTCATTCCCCGCAGTGGTATGTCAGATGCTGCTACCTGGAGCTACCCTGGAGCTGGAGCTACCTAGAGCTACCCTACGTCAACTGATCTATTTATTTCTGATTACATTATTATGCAAATATATGTCCACCACCTTTAATATCAGAGGTGGGACGGTTTTATTTTGTTTGAGAATGCCCATGTAATAAGGAATTCGAATGCAATGTTTGATTCAGCACAGCTACTAAAAATAGCACATAGTGAATGCAATCAGCATTGGCATACCCAGGGTTTCACGGAAGAGGCTGAGACCTTGCGCCAAAGTTGGTTTGCCATGGGAACTGTTGCAGTCGAACACCCTGTATCATACTCCCTAGTCCGTTATATTTTTTTAATAAAAACTTCGGGTGTATTATGACACTATTAAGGTACTTTTGAAAATGAAAAATTCAAAGATAATCTAGCCATCGTCAACATGACAGCTTGGCTAGGATCAGCACCACGTCGAATGATCATTTCATGTGCAACCATTACCATGGCTTCGAACTCTCCAAAGCTGACGTGCCTAAGAGAGGCAGCCCTACCATCCCATAAAGCAGTGGTGCTGTTTTTTGGAATTTCACAACTATGCACAGGGTAATACATGCCGTGAAAATACATTATCTGACACCAGCATGTCGATAGACACGCAGACGTATCATATGTATGTGGCTAAACAGCCAGCGTTGCCCCTGCGTGCCAAAGGCAGACAAAGAGTAGCCCCTGGATATATTTCGATCGGGACAGTGGCAAGCGAACGGCTACCACATCGGCCACTCCTTCATGACGTCCTTCGCCTCCCCGCGCCAATATAGAGCGAGGGCTCTCAATTGTGACAATCATCAACCACGCCATTCACGTTCAATTGTCGGCAGAGGCGAGCTCACGACTGGTTCCCAACCTCGTCTTGTTACATTTACGCATCAGTACACAGCCACATCCGGTGCCGCTTTCTCAGCTCCATCCATTCCGCACGACTTCCGAAGAACATCATCAGCACCACTGATGTGTCATGTGTCATGCGATGTGTCATCATGAGTCATGTGTTGCCGGACATGTGCCGCTCGGTTTGGACGCGCTGCCAGCCATGCCGCCTGTGTCGGCACTTATTCGATGACCTTCAAGTCCGGGACTGGCGGCTGGTTTCTTGGGACGGTGGCTCTCTTGGAGATACTGGGGAAGACGCACGGATGTTGGAGTGAAAAGACGACACGCAACATCTGAACATGTTTTCGTCTTCGTAATGTGCTACAAGGTGTGCAGGGCTGCGGACGATTACGTCGGGCGAATGATAAAATGAACATGAAATATCGTACCGAGAGGTTGCATAGTGCGGCATTGTACTGACGCCCCAAAGCTACTCGGCGGGAAAGTCAGACAATGGGATCACACACAACACGCGACGCCTGACTCTTCCTCCCACATACCCAATACCAGTGCTGCAACATCGAACGAATAGAGGTAACCAACGCAAACGCAGTGCAGACATATATATTGGGGAGCTTCGCACCGAACATCAAGTGACAAGTGAATCAAATTCGATACAAGCCAAGGCATTGGTGCAGCGGGCAGCTCTCAGAGTCTACAGTGACACCCCTGGCCTGCATCCGCGGTGCCAGTAATTCGGCCGTGTCTGCAGACGGTGAAGGCTCAGCAGCCTCGGCCACTGTTTCGGTATGCTGCGACATCAGCCTGTTTCGGTATGCTGCGACATCAGCCTGTTCAATGATCCAGATTGGCCTCCGCTATCTTGCCGTTCCATTCGCGCGCCTTAGTCCGGCCGCTATAGACGCGTTTGATGCGGCGAAGTGGAGCTGGGAACGTCTTAGTCCGAATAAATGGCGCGAGTTGGCCCGATGCGGTCCGCGATTGGCTGACAATTATTGGGTGGACCTCGGCACCGTGTTCCGCCTTCAATGATGACTCGTAGGTCGGGCGGTTGGCTGGTGGTCGGTTGGTGGTGGGCTAGTGGTGGGCTGGTGTTTGGCTGATGGTCGGCTGGTTGTGCCCTGGTAGCGTGTCGAAGTTCATAATTTTGGGTGAAAAGTGATACGCAACAAGACATAAATATTTACGTCACATGTAAGTACGCTCGTCTTGATTTGCATGTGTCACTGGCCAGTATTTATGGCATCCAGAGATTTATGATGCATGAAATGCAGCTAACGTGAGTTGTCTTCAATTGTAGGCTTGTATAATGCTGGTGGAGAGCACACAACCCGGAAATGGTCTCCTTTAGCCGCTTTCCAAGTGCATGCATGCAATTCAAGGCTTTTTTATTTACATTTTTGCAACGACAATCAAAGTTTCTTATTCACTTCCGACGCCCAACTGAAAACGAATTTGAGGGACGAATTTGTTGGACACTGGCTGGTGGTGAGCTGATGATTGTGGTGGTGGTGGGATTGCGGTTGGTTGGTGGTTGGTTGCAGTTCGACTGGCGGTCGACTGGTTGACTGCAGTGGTGGTCTTCTTCCTCACATAACTCCGTTTCTCCGCTTCCCACCCGCCTAAGGAGCCTGGATCAAAAGAAAGGGCGACCGAGGGGGTTCGTTGTAGACGGCCACATATCACTTCCGGTACACCTGTGATGGCTTTGGTCGCATGTTGCCGGCTCCACAGCTGGGGATGCGACCACACTGTGGAAGAAACACTTGTGGTGCATCTTGAACAACAGAGCACATGCCGAACACAAAAGGGCAATGCGCAATTACCTCCAGATGCATGCATGCATGCGACCAGGCGCGCACCCAGGATTTTTCCATGGGGGGCCCGGACCGAAAAGGGCACTTGGCCGGCTTCAAAAGGGCACTTGACCGGCTCCAAAAGGGCACTTTGCGGCCCGGGGCACACTGGAAGGTTTGTTGACAGGGGGGGATGGCAAGCAATTTGTTTTAAAATTGCTAGAAAAAATGATTTTGGGCCGGAATGTCCCAAATTTAGCCCGAAAATCACCTGCTTTATGATAAGGCAGGTGATTTTTGGGCTAAATTTCGGACATTCCGGCCAAGAGGGCACTTTTCGGTCAAAAGGGCACTTTTGGCCAAAAGGGCACTTTGGTCTCATGGGGGGGGCGGGCCCCTGGGCCCCCCTCCGGTGCGCCACTGCATGCGACAGATGCATGTTGTATCTGACTTCGTATCTTACGTACAGAAGTCAGACACACTGGCGAACCAAGCATGTTTCTAGGGGAGGGGAGGTGTAAAGGTTTGGCCCGATCCTCACTACATCATCTCCCCACTCCTCACTCGGCATGGTTTGCACCCATCCCTATAAACCCGTTCAGCTAGTTGATCGGTAGTTATTCTCTTGTTTTAGAGGGTCAGGGATACATTTTTAAATTATTGTTGTCCGAAGCCGTACCTGCTTTTCGAAATTATATCCATGTTAATCAACACACTGGTGGACGCTTGCCGTAATCTAGGAAAGTGGGTGCGTTTTGAGTCCAATTTCCCGGCAAGGGTGGGACGTCCAATGCATCAACGTATACACATACACACACACACACACACACACACACACACACACACACACACACACACACACATATATATATATATATATAATATATATATATATATATATTTATTTACATATCTGTTTGTGTGTGTATATCTTCGAGGGTGTGTTGTGTTTTTTTGCTACGCCTTCAAAACTAAAAGGCACAATATTTCCCATAGGCAATACGACGAGGCAGCCTCATTATATGGACAGTGGTTTGTATGGGGATCTCTGATAATCTTAATATGGCCCTCAGATATCAAACACCTACTTCTTTAAGCCTCACCATAGCTTATCTTTTGGTATTTCTATATGTCCTATTATTCGCAGGGCTGCCGAGATCCAACGTTGTCTTCGATGGTTGAAATCCAGCATGTCTCCATCCGGCACGGAGAGTATGACTCCAAGTGTCTCCGTCCTGCGCAGAGTTCATGGCTCCAAGCTCGAGCACAGCATGGACAAATTAATGCTTTTCACTTGAAGCGTTAGGCATAATTGGCGTCACAACTAGTTTGGCAGTCAGACTGAGCGTCCTGACACCTGAATATCTTGAATAGGCATGCTGTTTCCAACCATGCACATGCCTATGCAGGATATGCAGGTACCAGGACGCCCAGCCTGATTGTCAAACTATTTGCGACGCCAATAGTTCACAACTAACCGTCGTGGAGGTCAAATGCACTTCCTAACTGACTACCTTATTTGCTTCGCAACTGCATGACATCAATTATGTATTATGCTACTCCACCGGGAAATCAGTCGCTGTTGAGCCGGGAACATCCAGGGACTGGAAATGGAAACACTGCATGACCATACTGGTGCAGCACGTCCAACAAAGGCACAGGAAAAGCGACACCATTGCTTCCATTTCGGATCACAAGGCGTACAAAATCCATGTACGTGGCTGCCATCAAATACGTAAGTCATTCATTATAATTCTTCTTTTGATTTTACCCATCACCAAATGGCATGACTCACCTTCACAAAATACAGCTGAATGCCCTATGTACATAAATATCAGGTAGTATGGATTGTATGACCTCCCTCCTCTCAGATGCCGCTGCTGGTCACTGAAGTAGATTTAAGCATATCATTCTCAGTAGGTACCATCAGCAATCATGACGTAGCAACAGTTGCTTTCCATTGCCATGCAGCAACGCGGTCTGAATCATCTGTTCTGCTAAGCTGTGCTCGATCAATGATCGCAATATCCTTGAGCCTGAGTACATCAATCATATTACATGGTTTTACGTTACAAAGTATGCATACATGATATGATAATCTTTTGCGAATTGTGCGAGCAATAATGGGAAGGTAAAATTAGAGAAAAAAGCTGCCATATTTGCTTGGTATTTTATAGTATTTACGCTCAATTTTTAACTTGTTAAGGTGAAGAGGTTGCGCAAAAAGTCCTTGTTTCAAAACTCCCTAAATATGAACAGTTGCCTTCGGCACTCTCACGTTTCCCCACCGCTCCCACTTGGCTACCCCGTCTATGTCGGGCGGTGTTGGCCCCTTTCCTCACCCCTCCATCCTCCCACGTCGCTACCCCGTCTATGTCGGGCGGTGTTGGCCCCTTTCCTCACCCCTCCACCCTCCATCCCACGTCGCCACCCCGTCTATGTCGGGCGGTGTTGGCCCCTTCCTCACCCCTCCACCCCCCACGTCGCCCCCCCCTTTTTTCGGGGGTTGTGGCCCCTTTCCTCCCCCCTCCACCCTCCCACGTCGCCACCCCGTCTATGTCGGGCGGTGTTGGCCCCTTTCCTCACCCCTCCATCCTCCCACGTCGCTACCCCGTCTATGTCGGGCGGTGTTGGCCCCTTTCCTCACCCCTCCACCCTCCCACGTCGCTACCCCGTCTATGTCGGGCGGTGTTGGCCCCTTTCCTCACCCCTCCATCCTCCCACGTCGCTGTCCCGTTTATGTCAAGCATGTGCCGGATCTCCCTCGCCAGAGCACCCACGTCGCCGTGCTGTATTTGTCGAACTGGCGCTGGACAACCCCCCCGCCCTACCACGCCACCCGCCCACGTCGCTGCCACGTCTATGTCTGACGGCTGTGCTCCCCTGGGAACACAACCTCCAGCCAAGTGGGAGAGCTTCTTGTTTTCCTGTCGGGCTGCGTTTCACCGTGTCCGTCAAACGCTGAACTCCGCCCGGCAGTTGGAGGTCGTGATGACGTCACAAACATCACACAGTGATGGCGCACGTGAGCCCATCGCCGAAGTCATGGTCATTGGTGACCGGAGCAGATGGACTGACTCCACACTGACTCCCCACAACAGCCGGACACTCCTCACACTGCCTCCCCACAACAGCCGGACACTCCCCGCACTGACTCCCCACAACAGCCGGACACTCCCCACACTGCCTCCCCACAACAGCCGGACACTCCCCACACTGACTCCCCACAACAGCCGGACACTCCCCACACTGACTCCCCACAACAGTCGGACACTCCCCACACTGACTCCCCACAACAGCCGGACACTCCCCACACTGACTCCCCACAACAGTCGGCTGGCTCCACCACTCCCCGCAACTCACCTGTCCACCTGACCGGCCCTTCACCAGCGACAAACTCGCGCTTTAGGATGGCGATGAACACAAGTTGGGAAGCGCATAAACCGCCTTATCGGTCGGCGTCGACGACAGCAGCGGAAGCGATGTCTATGGTAGAGCCTGTCGTAAACCGACCCAGTGCCTGGCCGCCCAGTGGCACTGATTACCGGCCGACATGCATGGTGTTGTGGCCACCTCACGACCCGCCGGCCGACCTGGCTATATGGTAAATGTCCACCTCACAACTCACCGTGGCCAACGTGGCTAAGTAGTCACCTCACAACTCAATGGCCGACATGCATAACGCTAAACCAACCTCACAACTCACCGGGCAACGTGGTTAAGTGATCACCTCACAACCCACCGGCCAACGTCACTAAATAATCACCTCACAACTAACTGGCTAACATAGCTAGGTAGTCACCTCACAACTCACTGGCCAACATAGTTAGGTAGTCACCTCACAACTCACTGGCCAACATAGCTAGGTAGTCACCTCACAACTCACTGGCCAACATAGCTAGGTAGTCACCTCACAACTCACTGGCCAACATAGTTAGGTAGTCACCTCACAACTCACTGGCCAACATAGCTAGGTAGACACCTCACAACTCACTGGCCAACATTGCTAGGTAGTCACCTCACAACTCACTGGCCAACATAGCTAGGTAGGCACCTCACAACTCACTGGCCAACATAGCTAGGTAGTCACCCCCCCCCCAAACTCACTGGCCAACATAGCAAGGTAGTCACTGGCCAACATAGCTAGGTAGTCACCTCACAACTCACTGACCAACATAGCTAGGTAGTCACCTCACAACTCACTGGCCAACATAGCTAGGTAGTCACCCCTCCCCCCAACTCACTGGCCAACATAGCAAGGTAGTCACTGGCCAACATAGCTAGGTAGTCACCTCACAACTCACTGACCAACATAGCTAGGTAGTCACCCCACAACTCACTGGCCAACATAGCTAGGTAGTCACCTCACAACTCACTGGCCAACATAGCTAGGTAGTCACCCCCCCCCCAACTCACTGGCCAACATAGCAAGGTAGTCACCTCACAACTCACTGGCCAACATAGCTAGGTAGTCACCCCTCCCCCAACTCACTGGCCAACATAGCAAGGTAGTCACTGGCCAACATAGCTAGGTAGTCACCTCACAACTCACTGACCAACATAGCTAGGTAGTCACCTCACAACTCACTGGCCAACATAGCTAGGTAGTCACCCCTCCCCCCAACTCACTGGCCAACATAGCAAGGTAGTCACTGGCCAACATAGCTAGGTAGTCACCTCACAACTCACTGGCCAACATAGCTAGGTAGTCACCTCACAACTCACTGGCCAACATAGCTAGGTAGTCACCTCACAACTCACTGACCAACATAGCTAGGTAGTCACCTCACAACTCACTGGCCAACATAGTTAGGTAGTCACCCCTCCCCCAACTCACTGGCCAACATAGCAAGGTAGTCACTGGCCAACATAGCTAGGTAGTCACCTCACAACTCACTGGCCAACATAGCTAGGTAGTCACCTCACAACTCACTGGCCAACATAGCTAGGTAGTCACCTCACAACTCACTGGCCAACATAGCTAGGTAGTCACCTCACAACTCACTGACCAACATAGCTAGGTAGTCACCTCACAACTCACTGGCCAACATAGCTAGGTAGTCACCCCTCCCCCCAACTCACTGGCCAACATAGCAAGGTAGTCACTGGCCAACATAGCTAGGTAGTCACCTCACAACTCACTGGCCAACATAGCTAGGTAGTCACCTCACAACTCACTGGCCAACATAGCTAGGTAGTCACCTCACAACTCACTGGCCAACATAGCTAGGTAGTCACCTCACAACTCACTGGCCAACATAGCTAGGTAGTCACCTCACAACTCACTGACCAACATAGCTAGGTAGTCACCTCACAACTCACTGGCCAACATAGTTAGGTAGTCACCTCACAACTCACTGGCCAACATAGCTAGGTAGACACCTCACAACTCACTGGCCAACATTGCTAGGTAGTCACCTCACAACTCACTGGCCAACATAGCTAGGTAGTCACCTCACAACTCACTGGCCAACATAGCTAGGTAGTCACCCCTCCCCCCAACTCACTGGCCAACATAGCAAGGTAGTCACTGGCCAACATAGCTAGGTAGTCACCTCACAACTCACTGGCCAACATAGCTAGGTAGGCACCTCACAACTCACTGGCCAACATAGCTAGGTAGTCACCCCTCCCCCAACTCACTGGCCAACATAGCAAGGTAGTCACTGGCCAACATAGCTAGGTAGTCACCTCACAACTCACTGACCAACATAGCTAGGTAGTCACCTCACAACTCACTGGCCAACATAGCTAGGTAGTCACCTCACAACTCACTGGCCAACATAGCTAGGTAGTCACCTCACAACTCACTGGCCAACATAGCTAGGTAGTCACCTCACAACTCACTGGCCAACATAGCTAGGTAGTCACCTCACAACTCACTGACCAACATAGCTAGGTAGTCACCTCACAACTCACTGGCCAACATAGTTAGGTAGTCACCTCACAACTCACTGGCCAACATAGCTAGGTAGACACCTCACAACTCACTGGCCAACATTGCTAGGTATTCACCTCACAACTCACTGGCCAACATAGCTAGGTAGTCACCTCACAACTCACTGGCCAACATAGCTAGGTAGACACCTCACAACTCACTGGCCAACATAGCTAGGTAGTCACCTCACAACTCACTGGCCAACATAGCTAGGTAGACACCTCACAACTCACTGGCCAACATAGCTAGGTAGTCACCTCACAACTCACTGGCCAACATAGCTAGGTAGTCACCTCACAACTCACTGGCCAACATAGCTAGGTAGTCACCTCACAACTCACTGGCCAACATAGCTAGGTAGTCACCTCACAACTCACTGGCCAACATAGCTAGGTAGTCACCCCTCCCCCAACTCACTGGCCAACATAGCAAGGTAGTCACTGGCCAACATAGCTAGGTAGTCACCTCACAACTCACTGACCAACATAGCTAGGTAGTCACCTCACAACTCACTGGCCAACATAGCTAGGTAGTCACCCCTCCCCCAACTCACTGGCCAACATAGCTAGGTAGTCACCTCACAACTCACTGGCCAACATAGTTAGGTAGTCACCTCACAACTCACTGGCCAACATAGCTAGGTAGACACCTCACAACTCACTGGCCAACATAGCTAGGTAGTCACCTCACAACTCACTGGCCAACATAGCTAGGTAGTCACCTCACAACTCACTGGCCAACATAGCTAGGTAGTCACCTCACAACTCACTGGCCAACATAGCTAGGTAGTCACCTCACAACTCACTGGCCAACATAGCTAGGTAGTCACCCCCCCCAACTTACTGGCCAACATAGCTAGGTGGTCATCTCACAACTCACTGGCCGACGTGGCACCGCACAACTTAATGCCGACATGCATAGCGCTAAACCCACCTCACAACTCCACTGACCGACGAAGATAAGTAGTCAGGTCTCACAACTCAATGGCTGACATGCATAGCGCTAAACCCACCTCACAACTCCACTGACCGACGAAGACAAGTAGTCAGGTCTCACAACTCAATGGCTGACACGCATAGCGCTAAACCCACCTCACAGCTCACTGGCCGACGTGGCTATGGGATATATGATTTGTTTGCAACTCACTGGCCAACACGACTAGATAGCCAACTCAGAGCTCACCGGCAAACATACACAGCCCTATAGCCACCTAACAACTCATTGGCCAACAGCATGGCATGAGGCATGGCGCTATGGCCATTCGACAACTCAGTCGCCGGCATGACTATGTGGTCACCTCGCAAACCACTAGCCTGTGTTGACACTCACAGCATGCACAGACTTGTGACCATCTCACAACTTCAGGTGGTCAGCACCCACTGTCCTATGGCCAGCCGTCATTGGCTGATCGACTGACGTATGCTGACTGACGTATGCTGACTGACGTATGCTGACTTACGTATGCTGACTGACGTGCGAGGTGTAGGAGTGCGGGAGTCCCACTTCTCACCAAACCAATAGAGATGTCTCCTCAAACGCAGGCTGACACTCACGCTAACACTCACGCAAGATCTCACGCTGACACTCACGCTGAAACCCACGCTGACACTCACGCTGAAACTCACACTAACACTCAGGCTGATATTCAGGCGAGATCGCACGTGCCTCCGGCTGCGCGCCGGGGACACATCCGGCTGTCCACCGGGGACACGTCTGGCTGTCCGCCGGGGACACGTCCGGCTGTCCGCCGGGGACACGTCCGGCTGTCCGCCGGGGACACATCCGGCTGTCCGCCGGGAACACGTCCGGCTGCCCGCTGGGGACACGTCCGGCTGTCCGCCGGGGACACGTCCGGCTGTCCACCGGGGACACGTCCGGCTGTCCGCCGGGGACACATCCGGCTGTCCGCCGGGGACACGTCCGGCTGTCCGCCGGGAACACGTCCGGCTGCCCGCTGGGGACACGTCCGGCTGTCCGCCGGGGACACGTCCGGCTGTCCGCCGGAGACACGTCCGGCTGCCCGCCGGAGACACGTCCGGGAACATGTCCGGGAACACGTCCGGGGACACGTCCGGGGACACGTCCGGGAACACGTCCGGAGACACGCCCGCGTCTGCCGTCTCGGCTGCGCTGTCGAGCCATCAGCAGCGCAGAGACGCCATCGCTCGTACTACGGAGGACGCCGGGTGGCAGCCACACGTGAGCCGGGTGTCACAGGTGGACGCCTGGTGCGCGCTCAGCCTCGTAGAAGTGTCTTCTGGTCGATGGCCGGCGAGTTTCAGCGCCCACCGACCTGGCGCCTGGCACTCCAATTTGGGGGGCTGATGAAGTATAGCAGATCGTTTTACGGCGTCAGAGTGGGCGCGCCATAAACTTCTCGGTGTTCGGGAGCGTTTAAGGAAATGAAGCCGCTGCAGCTGCTGGCAACGAAAGTAGATTGATTCCCCGTGAGGTGAGCAGCAGTTCATGCCGGCTCATGCCGGAAGCGTGTGATTTCAATGTGCGGTTCTTGTGTGTGTGTGTGTGTGTGTGTGTGTGTGTGTGTGTGTGTTGTGTGTGTGTGTGTAGGTTTGTGTGTGTGTGCGCGCTAAGTACGTGCAAATTCACCCCTATGATCTAAAGCAGCATATTCGTATAATCACTGATTTGTGGTAGACTTGACTGGCATAACTAGAGATTCAAGCGCCGCCCATAGCGGCGGCATTCATTGAATCACATGATCTCCTGTCTCCGATGCATCTCGAGGAGCACTGAGACGCCAGGCACTACCTCGGTCCCAAATTGGAGTCACCTCAGAATTCGCGGCACTTGGAGCACTACCTCAGCACTGGACCTGATCCATCCCGAGCCCCCGCTGCTCGGAGCGTGGTGGTGTTGAGTTTTGCCGGCCTGCCACCGTGTTGGTGATCTCGGCGCTGGGAGCACCACCTCGGCACCGAACCGGATCCGACTCGGAATAATCTCCGCGTCGGAGCCGCCCCCGAGTCACCGGATCTCTGTCGTTACCGCGCTCAGCCGTCCCTCTCCTCACTGCGCACGCCGTATTGGTCCAATTCGGCGTGACGGACGGACCGGCAGACGTGACTGCCTCCCCTGTCTCGGTGCGGGATGGACTGCTCGGCGCGTAACGCGACGCTGTCGCGGCGTAGCGGCGCCACCAGCCACGTGTCACCGGCGGAGGGCCAGAGCCGCCACCGCAGCACATGCATTAGGGCGTAATTACCACCTGAATCGATGCTAAAGACGGCGATAAGAGAACGCCGGCACTAAATCATTGATGCGACCTGTCTCCTTCGACTGTCGTCTGAATGTCTCGAGCTGCGCCCCGGGCTGGATCAGCGCGTCCGACATGGCCGACAGGTTGCAGTGTTGTGACAGGAACGCTGTTGCGGTCATGTAACGCCACGTGCGGCGCAATCGCCTCGGCTTCGCTACACGCTGGAGACAGGTGTTGACAGCTGGCGCTGCAGTGGCGAGGCACTGCCTGTGAGATAGTCGGCGACGCCGGCGTTCGGCGCGGTCGGCGTACCTTGACAGCAATGCTGACAGGTTAAAGTCATGGGTGCAACATCGTGACGGACTGCTTGGAAGAGCTGATGTTGTTCGAGTTGGAAATCCAGGACTCACGGCTGGCCTATTGCCAGGAGGCTTGGCAATCGTCTTCCCTGTACGTAAAGCAGCCCAAGAGGCCCCAAAAGGCAATCGACAGTGGCCGACTCATGACGTATCCGATGACATTGCTGGGCTTACGTCGTGTAGAGAAATACCAAAATAGAGTTGCCTTATGGTCATGCAGTTGGCATTATTGATACAAATTCATTCGAATGGAAGTCGCTTATCATTCGTCCTGATTTTCTTTTTCACACTGGTGAGCGGCGAAAGCTGCGGTGACATTTGCAACGGCGAAATCTTAACGGACATTGTGATGTGGACGTCTCCAGGTCAACGAGGGGCTCATGGCCGCTTCGCTACTAATGGGAACCTTGTGTCACACGTAGCATTCGTCCATCACTGACTGAGAAGAGCCTACATGTGACCAAACATTGCTTATCGACGTGATAATTGACACATTGTCACTTTGCATACCTTATATAAGAATGCATGCTGCCTTGTAAATGGACTGTTTGCGACTACAGACTCAGCCGAATGGGGACCGTTTACGACAGTGCTAAAATATTGGTTTTTCATTACGTGAGTGATGTCGAATCGAATACAGTAGGATATCTAAATTTGCCACGGAAGCATGTAGTTGAAAATATTGGTGCAGGCCTTCAAGCTCAATTTTGAGCCAACAACATGTATGTATTTTGAGCCAACCCGTACATGTATGTTTTTGCTTGTTTTGGGAAACATCTCTGATATGAACACATATATTAATGATCTGGACAACAAATACCACATTATCAACAAATGAAAAGGTATAACAGACCACACCATCAAAAACGTAGCAGTTATGCATCTCGTAGCAATGTAATTGTGCTACGATATACTTGTGTATCACAACCCGTGTAATTGTGCTACGATATACTTGTGTATCACAACCCGTGTAATTGTGCTACGATATACTTGTGTATCACAACCCGTTTAATTGTGCTACGATATACTTGTGTATCACAACCCGTTTAATTGTGCTACGATATACTTGTGTATCACAACCCGTTTTGGGGAGCATAAACATGATAGTCATACACAGAAAAAAACATTAAGAAACGAAGCGTGGATACTTCATAAACACACATCAAGAAGCACGATGTTGACACTTCCTATGGAAGGATGTCTATTTAGTGTTCAGAAATTGGTACATTCCACCCTAATTCACGAATAATTTATCTTTGCTTTGCGATGGGGGGGGGAGGTGATTTTTTAGACGTGCCGGACCATAAAGTGGTTTGCGATGTAACTTGAGCCGTCTAGTTCACATAATGGAGCGTGTCAGCAAAGCCGTTTCCAGTCAATATTGATTTCAATATATTTGAGACGTAGGCATGTCAGGTGGATAGTCCAGGCAATGGAAATGATCCGCAAAGGAAATGGCAGCTCAAGCTTGGAGTATTAAACAGGACAATTAGCGATCTGAAGGTCGACTGAATTACTCCGACTTCTTGCATGCTGTTATCAGCTTGCTGTTTTCGCACTGTATTTGTGTTATCCTTGTATCGAGCATTGCAAAATCGTCCCTTTTGTCACATCCAGTATGTGGCATACTGACTGATCGTTTCAAGATTCATCGCTATTTGAGGAAATATAAACAATAGAAATATGCGATTGTTCAGACGTCACAACAGGAGCACGTCCTGCGTGATTGACCAGGCAACGTCAGCCGGCAACATCAGCAGATTGGCAACGTCAGCCGGCAACATCAGCAGATTGGCAACGTCAGCCGGCAACATCAGCAGATTGGCAACGTCAGCCGAAAAACACCGAAGCAGTGCAACAGTCGCTGCGAGTACGATAGGTAGCGTGAGACCATCTTTCCACTTCGTATGTCCAAATATTTCAGTCCAGATGTTCGCGAAGACTCACTTTGTATTGCTCACAAAGCCGAGTTGATATACCTATTTGACAATATTGTGGTACAATTGCGCTTATTTATCTGAGATATTGTTTACTTATGCATCACTTCACTTACCATCAAGTATCACTTATGGGTCCAGTTATTTTTTAAACATCCATTAACCCATCATAGTCTGTGCACCCTGTAATTGAGGGATAATTTGGAGCCCACAAAAATTGGAAGCAGATATTTTCGCCGCTCCGCCCATTGAAACTAGTCGAGGACGATGTAAGATGTGTGAAAATACATTACCTTAACATGCGCATTAACAGTTTGGGAAACAGTAGACCCCAGTCCGTCCTGAACTCGGAATGCGGACAGCTACTACGGCCGGCTGCTTCCATGTCGGCGTACAATTTCCCTCGGCATCATCATCGGCCCACTCAGCTGCCGACTGCTGGTGCTAGCTGCCCCTGAATGGCTGCCGCCGCTCTCCATCATTGCTCCAGCGAACACGGCAGTGTGACAAACTAATCTATGCCCGCTCAACCCGCGTTATATCAAATATGTCACGGCGCCTCAGGGGAGCCAGACCCGTCCCCGGACGAGATCCGGTAATCGTGTGCTGCCCCTCCCAGCCTCTCTCTGCGCGGCACGTGCCAAATAACGCCCCCGTTTGGGGCCCCTCCGGGCCGGAACAGCGGAATCCTCTTAGGCGGCTTTCCATAACGTTGCCGGCACTGATTGTGTTATTAGTCGAACAACGTGGCAGCAGCTATGGCATGCGTCTGTCGTAGTATTTCCGGAGACGCGCGTCTTCCGCAGACGCGTTCGCATCGCGATGGAGCGTCCTGCATTCATCAACTGATTGATTATCTGAGAAAGCTTTCGCAATCTCCCACACATATTTGCATCCCTTATATACGCGTGTCCTCTCATGTTGCGTCCTCCTAAAATCTGAAAATGTCATGCTTTTCCGATGTAAATCCAATTCCTTTGGCGGAACAGTGATGCCATTATTTTTGTCACAACACATACCACGACCGCATAAGTGCCCCACTACAGTTTCCAAATGACGATATTTTAAAGGAATTTGTAGGGTCCAATCGAGACTATCTGTAGTGATGTCGGGAAGTTGTATGGGGTGGGTGTATATCATGGGATTGTATGAACTTCAGCTGCCCTTCTTTCAATCTATGCTGACACACCAATCTAGATGTGTGTCTAGCCACAATTAAGAAAAATGCACCTGTGCAAAACTGAACATTGCACCATATATGCCAACAGTACTGTCAACGTCGATACGATATTTTCATTTGGTTGCAACAGTACCTGTACCTTTTGTAATATATAAATCACATCAGCCTATTAAGGGGTAATTGAGAAGAATAAAGGGGTATGTGCAGGGGGAGTAATAAAGAGTACCGCGCAATAACAGAGGGGAGCATATGAGGTTTACAAAATAATTACCGAGGTGCATAGTGGAGTACCTAAGAGAAGTTATGGAAACCAACTTTCCTCTTAAGCTCCGTCAACTCTTCAAAGTGCATCCGCAAAAACTCCTATGGAGAAGGTGACGGTAGCTACATGAGAGAAGTGTTTGTGCATTTTGGAGAGCATGTGAGGAACAGTATGGGAATTTCGAACCACATGTTACTATAATTAAGGGGAATTAATTTTGGAGTTCTTGACAAGGTACTCTGGGCAGTCGAGGGAGTAAAATCATGGGAAAGATGTGTTCGTAGGCTCTATATAGCTCACAAGAACGAGTTAGATTTCTTTCGGTTAGGGTCGCAAAGTACAAGCATGTTCAGCCCAATGGGATGGCATGTTCATCTGCTTCAGTCGGAGTTCAAAGCACATGAAAATCGAGACTGTAAGTTGTCAGGAGATAGCTAGGTCCGCGTCACCAGCGTAACATATCCAACACTGTTTGGTGGCAGCAATACACGCGTCCGGCAATGGACGCACTACGCGGTATTTGCGTGAATGATCTAGACTGATCGAGGCGCACTAAAGCCACAATAGCTAACAAACTAATTAACACTACGCTGGATACACAGGAGCTCAGCCAGGTCGTATTCAAGATGGTTAAGTCGACGTTAACCAATAAAAATGTTCAACGCTGGGCAGCTTTCAATGATTAAATGAGGAAGCCTGTCCTCCAAGAGAGGGTGGGGGTACCAGTAGCTGCTCCAAACGCTCGCACCTCCTGGGTAAGAATGCACAAATAGAGCAACTGACGCTCCAGGACATAAGCGCAGTGCCGCTGTGTGTGCCAGTGCTGCTGGGTACAGTGCCAACAGCTTGTTCCTCAACTGCCGTCGGCCGCCCGTGCCCCGTGTCAGCACCGCCGGCTTTGGGTGTTGTCTCGGCCATCAACACGTGCCGCGCGTCGTCGCCACACCCGATCCGGTGACGATGGTTCCGCTCTGCGTATTTACACGGAGCTTATGGCGTGATCGATCCGGGATCACGGCCGCGGCCCGCATGATATGAACCGACGTGTCAGCCGAGCCCCGGTGATCCTGGATCACGGCCGCGGCCCGCATGATATGAACCGACGTCAGCCGAGCCCCGGTGATCCGGGATCACGGCCGCGGCCCGCGTGATATGGACCGACGTGTCAGCCGAGCCCCGGTGATCCGGGATCACGGCCGCGGCCCGCGTGATATGGACCGACGTGTCAGCCGAGCCCCGGTGATCCGGGATCGCAGCCGTGGGTCGCGTGACGCGAGCCGACGTCAGCTGAGTGTCGGTCACCGTCAGCTGAGTGTCGGTCACCGTCAGCTGAGTGTCGGTCACCGTCAGCTGAGTGTCGGTCACCGTCAGCTGAGCGTCGGTCACCGTCAGCTGAGTGTCGGTCACCGTCAGCTGAGCGTCGGTCACCGTCAGCTGAGTGTCGGTCACCGTCAGCTGAGCGTCGGTCACCGTCAGCTGAGTGTCGGTCACCGTCAGCTGAGCGTCGGTCACCGTCAGCTGAGTGTCGGTCACCGTCAGCTGAGTGTCGGTCACCGTCAGCTGAGTGTCGGTCACCGTCAGCTGAGTGTCGGTCACCGTCGCTCCGAAACACGGAGACCCGCAATCAGTCCGGAGCGATGCTAAGTGATGGCGGCCTGGCGCGATTGTTTTATGTGGCGTATACCAACCACATCGGCAGATGGTTGCTGTTTTTAAGCGCGCTGTATGTTTTGTTGGCAGTTCGGCATGAGATCAAACACTAACATGACGTGCAAACTCACGTATTTCCCACAGCGTGTTACGATATGTCCTTTTTAGTTTGTGCCCCCGTTGACTGTGTTACCCAGCACCCACATCAGGGATTGGTACTGCTACTGAAATATTTACATTCCTCGCCATTTCCATAGGTCCAACTCCCTCGATAATGTTTCAGATGAATGCAGAATGCAGTGTGCTGCATGATGGTACGTTTTGAACTATGATGTGTGTCCGAGAAATAAAAGTCATAAGTTTGTTCAAGACAAAGTTTTAGTAAGTTTTGCTCAGGCGCAGCCAAACTTGTACTGAATTGAAGCATGCATTGAGCCTGATGAAACCTCATGGGTACTGAAGAAAGCTGAGCAAGTTAGGCAGCTAAAGCCAGATTGTTTGTTAATGTCTGTCTTACGTTTATGTCTGAAACTAGCAAGGCAGGCTGCTGGACTGATTGTAAGAAACACACGAGTTCCATCTCGTTACATTTGGAATTGCTTTGAAATGTTTTCACACCACGTTCATTTTGTCTTCGCACATTCCACAACCCAATACAATAACTGCAATAATTCAGCCATTGTGGATGAAGTATCAAAACGCGAACATGACCCGACATAAAATGAGGTAGACGGAGAAAATTAGACCGACCGGAGTCGCATAAATCACACTATGCAACTTTTAGAGACTGAAGCTACATGCGATTGTTACGTGACTCTAGGGGTCGTCTTTGCGAGGCTATATATGCCTCGCACAAGTATCATAGCCTGACAAACTGGGCCAAGCTAGCTGACTATTGACTGGTAAACACAGGGAGACACTTTGGGCCTTTGGCCTCACTCGTAGTAAAATAGCGTGAATTATGTATGGCACATCGTCACATAAATGTAAATCTTCCAGTCGTCTGTCGCATTTTGATATACTTGGGACATTTTTAATGCTGCACATGCACTGGAGTTATCAACCTTGCTTCACAGCAGTATATTCCCCTAAGGCGCCGTTTTTGATGGATTAAGGCTGTGTTCCGAGTTATACAAGCACATTGCCAGCAGTAAGTTCGGCAGGAACGTAAAAGCTGGATGAGTGTTGCATCAGCTCTGTAACAGTTTAATCTCCTACAGGAATTCGTGGGCACGTGATGCTATTGCAGAGCGGCCTGCGAATGTTCATGCGTAAGTGGAAAGTAAACCGAGGTATCGAGGAAGCTACTCACTTAATCTCATCACGCATTATGGGCTTCCACTAGTCACACAATGAAGGTACATGCTGTCTATAATAGCGAACTGTAAAGCCATTTGTAAGCTAGTGAACTGCACTCAATCGGCTGCATTTATACATTAGCCAGGCCAATGGAGTGACAAATACAATTATTTGAGACAAAGACTACTACTATGGCACAATCTACAGGCGGCGAGTTCTGCGCAGTGGTATGTATTCAGTGTATTCACCTCCCTGAATGTGTTCTACCGTTGCAATAGGTGTAATCTGCATGGTCTCCATGTTACAGCTGGATGCACAAGTATGCTTTTGTGATTTCGTTTCCGTTTAGCAAGTCATACCTCTCCACCCTTCACCGAATGGAGCGTAACATGCAACACACACCACACCGCCATACGCATGTATTCCCGTTCCTCTAAAAGCACCAAAGTTCCTTCTGGAACTTTCCTATTCAGTGGACAGCCGCCGGCCGTGCTGGAGTGCACGAAGTTCTGCACCGAGCTGCTGCTGGCCCGGCTGCGGGCAGCGGATCGGATCACCCGCTGCCAGTCGGATCCGCCGCACCGCCGGCCGACGGCCTCCTGTTCCGCACCGAGCTGCTGCTGGCCCGGCTCCGGGCAGCGGATCGGATCACCCGCTGCCAGTCGGATCCGTGGCACCCGCCGGCCGCCGGCCTCCTGTTCTGCACCGAGCTGCTGCTGGCCCGGCTCCGGGCAGCGGATCGGATCACCCGCTGCCAGTCGGATCCGCGGCGCCCGCCGGCCGCCGGCCTCCTGTTCCGCACCGAGCTGCTGCTGGCCCGGCTGCGGGCAGCGGATCGGATCACCCGCTGCCAGTCGGATCCGCGGCACCCGCCGGCCGCCGGCCTCCTGTTCTGCACCGAGCTGCTGCTGGCCCGGCTCCGGGCAGCGGATCGGATCACCCACCGCCAGTCGGATCCGCGGCACCCGCCGGCCGCCGGCCTCCTGTTCCGCACCGAGCTGCTGCTGGCCCGGCTCCGGGCAGCGGATCGGATCACCCACTGCCAGTCGGATCCGCCGCACCCGCCGGCCGCCGGCCTCCTGTTCCGCACCGAGCTGCTGCTGGCCCGGCTCCGGGCAGCGGATCGGATCACCCGCTGCCAGTCGGATCCGCGGCGCCCGCCGGCCGCCGGCCTCCTGTTCCGCACCGAGCTGCTGCTGGCCCGGCTGCGGGCAGCGGATCGGATCACCCGCTGCCAGTCGGATCCGCGGCACCCGCCGGCCGCCGGCCTCCTGTTCCGCACCGAGCTGCTGCTGGCCCGGCTGCGGGCAGCGGATCGGATCACCCGCTGCCAGTCGGATCCGCCGCACCCGCCGGCCGCCGGCCTCCTGTTTGTCGTCAGATCAGTGCGGGTCGCGTGCTCTGAACGCCGCGCACTGATTGGTCGCCTGCGGCTGCGGCGCGCCGGGCGAGCCGGCCGCGAACAGTCGTCCATTAGTCGGCTGACGGGATTAGTGCGCCGGCGGCAGCCGCTGCTGCGTGCCTCAGTTGCCAGCTACACAGCGGGGCTGTGTGCGGAGCAGATGCCAGACGGTGGCGTCAGAGCTGTGGACGGCGGTGTCGGTGAGTGCGTTCGGGGCTGTTGACCGGCAGCAGCGTCAACAGGTCGGGACAGATCAGCTGGCGGGCGTTGGTTGGAGCTGGTGACCGGCAGCAGCGTCAACATGTCGGGGCAGATCAGCTGGCGGGCGTTGGTTGGAGCTGGTGACCGGCAGCAGCGTCAACATGTCGGGGCAGATCAGCTGGCGGGCGTTGGTTGGAGCTGGTGACCGGCAGCAGCGTCAACATGTCGGGGCAGATCAGCTGGCGGGCGTTGGTTGGAGCTGGTGACCGGCAGCAGCGTCAACAGGTCGGGTCAGATCAGCTGGCGGGCGTTGGTTGGAGCTGGTGACCGGCAGCAGCGTCAACAGGTCGGGACAGATCAGCTGGCGGGCGTTGGTTGGAGCTGGTGACCGGCAGCAGCGTCAACATGTCGGGTCGGATCAGCTGGCGGGCGTTGGTTGGAGCTGGTGACCGGCAGCAGCGTCAACAGGTCGGGTCAGATCAGCTGGCGGGCGTTGGTTGGAGCTGGTGACCGGCAGCAGTGTCAACAGGTCGGGTCAGATCAGCTGGCGGGCGTTGGTTGGAGCTGTTGACCGGCAGCAGCGTCAACAGGTCGGGTCGGATCAGCTGGCGGGCGTTGGTTGGAGCTGGTGACCGGCAGCAGCGTCAACAGGTCGGGGCAGATCAGCTGGCGGGCGTTGGTTGGAGCTGGTGACCGGCAGCAGCGTCAACAGGTCGGGTCGGATCAGCTGGCGGGCGTTGGTTGGAGCTGGTGACCGGCAGCAGCGTCAACAGGTCGGGTCAGATCAGCTGGCGGGCGTTGGTTGGAGCTGGTGACCGGCAGCAGCGTCAACAGGTCGGGGCAGATCAGCTGGCGGGCGTTGGTTGGAGCTGGTGACCGGCAGCAGCGTCAACAGGTCGGGGCAGATCAGCTGGCGGGCGTTGGTTGGAGCTGGTGACCGGCAGCAGCGTCAACATGTCGGGGCAGATCAGCTGGCGGGCGTTGGTTGGAGCTGGTGACCGGCAGCAGCGTCAACATGTCGGGGCAGATCAGCTGGCGGGCGTTGGTTGGAGCTGGTGACCGGCAGCAGCGTCAACATGTCGGGGCAGATCAGCTGGCGGGCGTTGGTTGGAGCTGGTGACCGGCAGCAGCGTCAACATGTCGGGGCAGATCAGCTGGCGGGCGTTGGTTGGAGCTGGTGACCGGCAGCAGCGTCAACATGTCGGGTCAGATCAGCTGGCGGGCGTTGGTTGGAGCTGGTGACCGGCAGCAGCGTCAACATGTCGGGGCAGATCAGCTGGCGGGCGTCGCCAGAAGAATGATGACAAGCTCTTTAAACCTGGCAGAATTTTGCCACATGTTTTGGTGCTGCATGTGAATGGACAACGTAGCGACCCGCCTGCTTCCATGCAGAAAATCCGCAGCGACCGTCTTCGGACAACCGACTTTATGCTGTCTTCGCCTAGGCTCTGAGTCCGAGATTGCTATACGCTCAGAGATGAGTTGTGTTGGGACCTCACGTTCAGATGCGCAGCTGGTAATGTGATGAATATGGCAGGTCGTTTTTTTTTTGTTTTTTTTTTAAAAAAATTTGTTTGAAAGCCGGTGCAACACCACCGTAAACGGTTCCTTTGCACCGTGTTTAATTTGCGCTGGTACGCTATGTCATGTCAATTTGCGCTGGTACGCTATATCATGTCATAGCGTCTGCGTCTTGATAGGAGGCTATGTCCCACTCCAGTGAAACATTCACACCTGACGTGTCTAATCTTGCCGACATTTCCCGGTAGACTTAATGATATGTCTACACTTGGCAGAATTGCGATTGTCCGCTCGAAATTTGTCCGGTGAGAAGAATTTCACGAAGTGTAACCTCACGTCATACCCACGCGTCGAGGCACTTGCAATGCAAACTTAAGCTTCCTATACAAGTGTGCGAGTCGCGAAGTGTGGAAGGACGCGTTCGGGAATGGAAGCATTTTCAGACCAATGTCTGGTCGGGGGGGGGCGGGGGGTACAATTTATTTTGATTTTCTAGCGTTAAAGGCATGAGAGATTATCCCTCCATAGAAAAACGTCACGATTCAGTGGCCTGACACGAGCTGGTCATTTACTTCCCGACAAAACATCGGCACACGATCTGTCACTGGCCATGCAATCGGCGATATACTGACGCAAACCATTGCCAGGCGGTCGGAACCAGGCCGCTTCTCTATTCACTCATGTGCAATTTTCGACCATATCATCTACGGCTAGTTCATGATAAATGTTTCAATATGAGTACAAAGAGCACTGAGACGAGGTCTGACCTGACTTTGGCCTACCCTGTCTCCGTGATCTTACGAGACTGGAACTATATTTTTGACACATGGTGCGCTCACCAGTTACAGGAAGCATGTCAAATTTGCAAATGATATTATAAACGCTTTAGGAGTTATCTCAGGCAGTCGCTAGAAAACTGCAGAAAACCTTCGCACTATGAGTGTAGATAGATCAGATGAAGTTATGAATACGCCAAATGTAACTCAATAATGTGCTCTGCAACATGTTGGAATTCACACACATGCTGTATTTTACCTGTACTACATCCACGAACAACTCTCATAAGAAACGAAAGAACGCCCGTATTTATATCGTCATCACCAGTGTTCCATGATCCTATTCAATTGGGAGGGCTCGTGTCCCCTCCCTCCAACTTGCAGCTCAACTCTCCCCCCCCCCATCTTGGCAGCCAGCCTCCCAACTTTGGAAGTCAAACCCATAAAAATTTACGCAATGCTGCATAAGTGTCGAATACGACATACTACTCATGTTCAATATGTGTAAGATTGCCCAAAATTTGTAATGAATGATGACGATGTTCTCGCATTTTTCTATGTACCCTTTAGTATTGATGGTGACTGCCCTCTTTGATAAATTGGAATAGTATAAGCAATCATACTTTAAGTTTTCTCAAATCGATAATCACACTGGTCATTTAGCACTGATCGCAATGTCGAGTTTGCTATGATGGTTATATGTTGTATCTTTTCGTACTGTTTTTAATCCTTTTTGGTCGACGGATATTTGAAGCAACACACACACACACACACACACACACACACACACACATATATATATATATATATATATATATATATATATATATATATATATATATATATATATATATCATAGAGACAATGATGAAATTAGGCACAATGCGAGGCGAAAGGGGACGAAGTCGTTTCGGCACTGAGTGGATACTCGGTATTAGTCTTTCGATTAGCTATTTCCTGATTATTTTGTCCCCGGATAGGCTAAGTTCATGTAAAAGTGGGAAAAAAAGGAAATAATATTTACGAACTTGATGTTTTTCAAGATGGCAAAATATAGTGGCCCAAATCCGGGCAGAAATTGGTGCTTGGGGGTACCCTATGTTGATCGACCCAGGGCTGAGCCCCCCCCAACAGATCTTGCGATCCTGCACCCCTGGTTACCACTTGCAGCTTTTGCACCTCATCATAGCATGACATAAGGTGACCAACAACTTACCTTTGCTTCAAGTTATCTCATGTGTCAGGTTCAAGCTTGCTCAATCAGCTGCCGTCTACAATAGTGCGCACGCCACGCGCGGCGAGGCATAGACCCTGTCCATGTTGGATTGACTATAATTTGTTCCAAACAGCACCGGCACTTATTGAGACGAATATGGAATACCACGATGCCTTTTTACGGGTTTGTCGCGATATTGAATCCAACAAAATACCAGTCAGCTCGTTTTGTCGTATCGTAGGGTGGTAGCAAATTGCAGAGTAGTGCAGACTGAGAGGAAGGGGCATGGGTGAAGGAGGTCGTAACTGGAACCCACCAGTTTTGCAAAGTTAGCTGCGTGGCAGCGAAAATAGCTCGGTACTGCTGTGGCGTGGTATGTACCTCCGTATGGTGTGGAGGTGACTGTGGCGTGGTACCCCCGTGTGGTGTGGAAGTGACTGTAACGTGGTACCTCCATGTGGTGTGGAAGTGACTGTGGCGTGGTACCTCCGTGTGGTGTGGAAGTGACTGTGGTGTGGTACCTCCGTGTGGTGTGGAAGTGACTGTGGCGTGGTACCTCCGTGTGGTGTGGAGGTGACTGTGGCGTGGTACCTCCGTGTGGTGTGGAGGTGACTGTGGCGTGGTACCTCCGTATGGTGTGGAAGTGACTGTGGCGTGGTGCCTACGTGTGGTGTGGAGGTGACTGTGGCGTGGTACCTCCGTGTGGTGTGGAAGTGACTGTAACGTGGTACCTCCATGTGGTGTGGAAGTGACTGTGGCGTGGTACCCCGTGGTGTGGAGGTGACTGTGGCGTGGTACCCTGTGTGGTGTGGAAGTCTGTAACGTGGTACCTCCATGTGGAAGTGACTGTGGCGTGGTACCTCCGTGTGGTGTGGAAGTGACTGTGGCGTGGTACCTCCGTGTGGTGTGGAGGTGACTGTGGCGTGGTACCTCCGTGTGGTGTGGAGGTGACTGTGGCGTGGTACCTCCGTGTGGTGTGGAAGTGACTGTGGCGTGGTACCTCCATGTGGTGTGGAGTGTGGAGGTGGTACCTCCGTGTGGCGTGGAGGTGACTGTGGCATCCCGTGTGGTGTGGAAGTGACTGTGGCGTGGTGCCTACATGTGGTGTGGAAGTGACTGTGGCGTGGTACCTCCGTGTGGTGTGGAGGTGACTGTGGCGTGGTACCCACGTGTTGTGTGGAAGTGACTGTGGCGTGGTACCTCCGTGTGGTGTGGAAGTGACTGTGGCGTGGTACCTCCATGTGGTGTGGAAGTGACTGTGGCGTGGTACCTCCGTGTGGTGTGGAGGTGACTGTAAGGGCATGACTCCATGTGGTGTGGAAGTGACTGTGGCGTGGTGCCTGCGTGTGGTGTGGAAGTGACTGTGGCGTGGTACCTCCGTGTGGCAGTGACTGTGGCGTGGTACCCCCGTGTGGTGTGGACGTGACTGTGGCGTGGTACCTCCGTGTGGTGTGGAAGTGACTGTGGCGTGGTGCCTACGTGTGGTGTGGAAGTGACTGTGGCGTGGGGCCTACGTGTGGTGTGGAAGTGACTGTGGCGTGGTACTTCCGTGTGGTGTAAGTGACTGTGGCGTGGTATTCCCGTGTGGTGTGGAAGTGACTGTGGCGTGGTACCTCCGTGTGGTGTGGAAGTGACTGTGGCGTGGTACCCCCGTGTGGTGTGGAAGTGACTGTGGCGTGGTACCTCCGTGTGGTGTGGAAGTGACTGTGGCGTGGTACCCTCATGTGGTGTGGAAGTGACTGTGGCGTGGTACCTCCGTGTGGTAGTGACTGTGGCGTGGTACCCCGTGTGGTGTGGAAGTGACTGTAGCGTGGTACCTCCGTGTGGTGTGGAGGTGACTGGGGCGTGGTACCTCCGTATGGTGTGGAAGTGACTGTGGCGTGGTACCTCCGTATGGTGTGGAGGTGACTGGGAGCCGTTAGGTTTAAGTGGGCCGGCCCGTGCCGCCCCCCGGCCATAACCGGCGCCGTTTCCGGAGCTGATGAATTGGGTGGCGGGCCGCCGTCAATGTCGGCACGCATAGCACCTCGTGCCGCGTCAATGGCGACGACCGACACCCATCCGCAGTGGCTGGTGTTTCGTAGCTGGACCGGAGTGGCTGGTGGTCCACTACCAGTCTAGAGTGGCTGATGGTCCATAACCAGACCAGGGTGGTGGTGGTCTATCATGGGACCGGAGTCGGTGGTCGTCGGTACCGAGCCCGAGTGACCTATGGTCCATAACCAGACCAGGATGGTGGTGGTCTGTTACGGGACTGGAGTGGATGATGGCCCGTCAACAGCTCTGGGTGGCTGGTGGTCCATAACCGGATTAGAGTGGCTGCTGGCTCGACATCAACCCAGAGTGGTTGATGATCTGGTGGTCGTTGCTAGATCGGAATGGATGGTGGTCCGTCATTTACCGGAGTGGCTGGTCTGTCGCCAGATCGGAGTGGCAGGTGGCTCATCACGGAACACATGTCGCTCTCTTCCCCCCAAAACCGAATATATGCTGCGGCTTTCCACAATTACACTTAGGTCGCAAAGCACTGACTGATCAAACTAAATGTGATTTGTCATTTGTCTTGAGGCAGCGAAAGTGGCTGACCGTAGGAGGTCGAGAGCTTTGGGCAGTGGTATGTACGTTGCGTTGTGGTTGTCCCTTGCATGCAAATCCAGCATACTTGGTAATGTGACCGCAAAGCCAATCCAGCATACTTGGTAATGTGACCGCAAAGCCAACAACTAATGATTCCACGTAACCGACATGCTCGTTTGCGGAGGTTTCAGCCAAATGCGCAGTTCAGATTAAAGGTGGACAGCGGAGCAAAGCTACACTGGTATGCTGTACCGCAATACAAAACTGCTTGGCGGTACAGCATCATTCTGGGCGGCTACGGCCAGATATGACTGCAATGCTGAATCAAACTGCAAAATTACACAGGTATGATTCTCATTCCTTCAGCATTTCAAGTTTCTGGGCATGGCAATTAAATATTTCCGCTGTCTACGGAGGAAATTGTTCGATTTGCGAGATGGTTGGTACTTCCAACATGAAAACTGATTAAGACTAGAAAGTTACCTCCAAGGAGACGATGAAGTGTACCGATCGATAGTAATTCGCCATGAATCAAAAGGACCTGCTGTTTTCTAATCCGCTGTTGATGCCTAGTATTTCACATTGCCTTCAAGTATATTTTCATGGGTAGGCGTATCAATAGAAAGTTGCAGAATACCGGGAAACGATACATTTGATTTGTTAAAGCGCAAATTACTGTTAAAGCCTATGCCACGGTTTCACAGTATCATGCCAAGGCCACTCACCTATCATATTAATACACTGCCCTCCCCTCAACTCCGATCAAGTAAGGTAGGGTATAATTTGTGAAACAGCCACTTGGTCAGCTACGCACTTAGCACAATCGTCCCCGCAATATGAATATATTCCATATCAAGATGAATATGGATAAACAATACAACGTGCAAAAATACCGTACGATAACAGCATGCAACAATTGTCCTTGAATTCAAATAATCAATCAAGCGCATTTGCATGAAGTCAATAGTGGTGGAGTGAACTGCAAAGCGAGTGGGTGCTTAGCTCTCGGGAAATTGCTCAATGAGGCATTGTTAACATTGCCAATCAATTGTGGATAGAAAGGTACCGACCACTATCGTCCACCATTCAAGACAACCAACACCTCGAAAAACAAGTACATAAGAAGGAAGTCAAATCACGTGTGAGTTGGCATAGTGTTTCTACATAGAAATGGCAGTACATAGTTTTCGATGCATTCCCACCTAAACCACTGTTTCTTTTCCATGTGACATTCCTCCGCCTGCCGAGATGATCGGTGATCACAATAGCCTTACCGTTAGGGAGCCATCAACTCAACCCGAACCAATTCATATTTTCGTACATTGTTTGCAAGCAGTCATTGGCGTCATGATCTGTGTCACCATCCATGGTGAAAGGCAGCTGAATCATACGAACATTTCGGCGCTATAATTCCTTTCAACGACGTAATTTAAGTCAGCTGGCAACTCGGAGTAGCATTTGGTATCCGCTATCACATCGTAGTAAACTGAGCGCTTTGATAGAACACCATAAGCTGATCTGATATTCCATGTAGCCATGCCAAATGCATCACACACATCTCGAATTTGACACAAAGCTCCGTCAGACTAGGTCATGGGATCCGGCTGATGGCCTACTGTGAAACTGACCTGCTGCTTGTGAAAGGGCTATGCCAGCAGTCGCGGAACATATGACGAGCTGACCGTCAACAGTGCCGGGTGTCGGGGTTCAGATATTGAACAATAACGCCAATAACCATTCGTCAAGATGCACCAAGCAGGCGGCGAGCCCACTCTCGGGTAACGGAATTAAAGGCTGGAGATCACTCACCAAACCAGGGATGTTCCCGGTCCGAAATTTTCAGATTTAATAGGAAAAATGGCAAGATAACATTAGCAGGGTACCGAACCAGAGCACCGTGTGATAACTCAGGCAAAAACTGGCCAGAAATGCATGTCTCGACTATTTTGTACATGCCATATTTGTGGCGCCATGGCATCCGCAAATGCATGAAGCACACCAGGTCACAGTTTATGGGGAAAATTTCACAAGATTTGATATAGTAACAAGTCCATGAACATGGACACCATTACGTGCGGAAAAAAACGATGCACATGTACACAAATGTTGTAGGAGTTTGACGACTGATAAAAGTAAGATGCATTCTAAAAACCTGGGCAAGTGAGATATGAAATGATAGCTGAGAACATTCTCAATGCGTTGAGCAATTCAGAAAGGCATATAACGATTCACAATTTGCTATTTTGTATCAAACAATCAGTCATTTCAATAGTCGTTAAACTTTTTAGTACCTACAAGTTCGAATAAGGTTTAAACAACGCACAACAGCGCACACCCAGAGACCAATCCCAATGAAATCAGGGATCCTTTGACTATATGTACCGTAAGTTTCAGCTGCACCTAGCTGCTCCAACACCGATAGTGATCAATTGTATCCCGGCAGGCCGCGGTGCGGCACGGTGGCCAGCTCGGGCGGCACGGGGAAGCCCGAGCCGGACGCCGCGACGCGCTGGCTGGCGGGGTGTTCTGGTCGGGTAACCTGATCCAGCGGTCTCTATGCCAAAAACGTCCCTAACTGACTAGGCGACTGAGTTGAGATAGGTCACGCACAGCGTTTCCCATGGCAGTGAAATTGTCCTTGCCTGTAAGGGTGGGGTCAGTAGGGTTGAATTTTGCGTACAGTGAGCATGGAGGTGCGCGTCAGCAGAGAGGATTTAGCGGACTTGTTAATCAGTGCAAAAGCGTTTGGGTGTGGTAACTATTATGCTCATGTGTTTAATTATAGTTTGCAGTTGGTTATGGAGAAAATCCCTCATGGCTATCTCCCGAGTGAGTTCTCGATTGTGGATATGAAAAAGGCGACCGACTTGATCGCCAATAACTTAAAGAAACGTCGGTTAAATGTAAGCGAGACCAGGAAAAATTCAGAAGTCAGTTTGCGACTTATCTTTCGGGAGACGAAGTGTTCTCCGTGTCCCTGAAGCGTGATGACCACGTCGTGAGTGATAATGAAGCCAAGACCCGCTTTGATGACGAGGCAGTGGAGGGAGCGCGAGGGCGACAAGCTAGAATCTACGATCAGCTCAGCGCGTCGGGCGTCCTCAAGAGTTGCTCAGCAGCACAGTTCTCTGCAACTCGTGGAGGCTGCCAGGCAAAGTGCCCGTGCAAAGTGCATGGAGGACGTGGCTTTCGTGCTGCGACAGGCAGGGACATCACCGAATCGGTCCAGCAAGATTCGCCTGGCTCTCAGAAGCTCTAAAGTGAGCCATCCCGAGTGCGTTTCAGGAGACCGGGCGCTGGCAATGTGTGTGTAAGCTGGCTTGTCTGTGCACTGCTACCGTATGGTCCGCCGAGTGACGAGTGATGCGGCGAAGACAGACATCCTGCCCGCCTATGGAAAGGTGCATGAGGCCAAGGTAGAGTGCTATCCGGCATCCAGCAGCATGCAATTCACCAAGACGTTAGCTGAGGTGACTCTGCTGGCTCTCCTGGATCACACGACGCAGCGGCTGGTGGCATGTCTGTCGTCTGTCGCCCGTACCGACTCAGCTTCAGCTACTCACCAGCCGTCGACGTCATTCAGCACCTACACTTCAGAGATGCTTGACGTCAAATGGGGATTTGACGGGACCACAGAGCAATCTGTATACAAACAGATGGGAGACGGCGATAAAGCTGCAGAACAAAATCTGTTCTGTGCCACTCTGGTGCCTTTGCAACTGACGGTCGGTGGTACTTGTGTCTCGACCAACCCAACGCCGTCTTCAACCCGCTTCTGCCGGCCGTTGCGGGTCCAGTACAAGCGCCAGATTATTACGAGGCCTCCCGGAAAGAACGAGACAGTGTTGAATCCGAGATACGTCTACTGAGGCCGACTTGCGTCACCGCAACAGACGGCACCAGTCTCCGAGTGGCGTACAATCTTCAACTCACCATGATTGACGGCAAGGTGTCGAACGCTCTGACCAACACCGGCAGCAGCATGACATGCACCATCTGTAGGTGCACATCTCGTCAGATGAATGACCTGTCTGCTGCTGCGACTCGACCTGCCCGTGAGGGTACATGCCAGCTCTGTCTCTCAGCTATGCATGCCTGGATTCGATGCTTTGGGTGCCTTCTCCACATATCTTACCGTCTGGAGGTCAAAGTGTGAGCGGTGTCTGGCGAAGAAAACAAGATATGTGTGAAAGAAAGGAAGAAGAAATTACAGCGGCAGTTCTGGGAGAGACTGGGTCTTGTCGTGGATCAGCCACGTGCGGGTGGTTTGGGTACGTCCAACGACAGGAACACGGCTCGACGTGCCTTCACTCTTCAGAGACCCAGATTCTATCTGTGTGTCATATATTATGGATATGTTTCGGCATAATTTCAGTCACTTAGGACAAGGAGATCTTGAATCTATTCTGCGTAGCAATTATTAGACCATATTTGCAGTACAGAATGCTCGCATAGCAAACGCTAACTAATAAATAACCGATCTATGAGCGCCCATGGACTTCGCTTATGACGTCATTATGATGTCACCATGCATGGCCGGACGTCGATCTTTAAAACAAGGTACACTAGGTACTCATGTAGGTGTGTGTACAATTTCAGCTGTCTACCTCAATTGGTTCCCGAAATATTTCGCGGATGCAAAATGAGGGGAGCGGAATGCTCCCTTCCCTCTAGCAGGTATGACCTCTGACATTCCTGGGTTAAGCAATCTTTAAGGCAATAGAGCTCCAACATATGTTCTAAATTTGAAGCTCTTTCGAATGAAACAAAAATCCCCCCTGTAACAAGCATACTTTGTCCGCAATGATTTCTGGCCAGTTTTTCCCTCGAGATATCACACTGTGCAGGGGTAAGACCGGACACCCCAACTCACCCGGGATCCCCAGCCATCACGGATTTTAACATCAGCTTGCGGTTCTGTATCCCCTTTCGCATTATCCACCACAACATATTAAAGTTTCCTTCATAAATCCTTCATACTCTTAGCCAAAGCAGGTCTCAACATCCGAGTGGGCGCGCATGCACTCGGCGCAAATGAGATGTATAGTAGTTGTTATTTTTGCGAACAGATAACCATTCATAAACTGGTGCGGACAAACAAGAAGATTAGCCAGTCCTGATTAACATATATTTGTTAACAGTTTCTGTGAATCGTTGCTCTAATTTGCGTCTTTCTCTTCTCGGTCTAGTGGTCGGTAGGAGGTTTGCACACACCCCAGTGCAGGGTGGAGCATCAGACACCCCGTTGGAAGGGGAGTGACAAACCCCCGGCGCCAGATGGTGTGCTAAGCACTGGTGGGTGTGGGATATCGGGTAATCCAGCGCATACAACAGCGACACCAGCGGTCGGTGGAATATCTGACACACAAAATAAGCTTCCAACGTCCCGCATGCAAGTGAACAAAGCACGTGACGTGACCAACAGTGGGCGGTGGATTATCAGACACCACCAGGGTCTGATAATCCACAATTTGCAACATCCCACATGCCAGTGGACAGCCGGCAATCAACGACACCAGAGGAGGTCAAGTGCACAGCATACCTGTGGAAGGTATCGAACATACCAGTGCACGGCGAGGGCATCTCCGGCTACTTAGGAGACGAAGCGACACTCTGGGTGGACGGCAGACACTTTCATTACTGAATGAACGGCAGAAAACTGGATAATTGATTTCCCGCGGGGACGGCTATGCGTTTCGCCGGTTGTTTTTGTCCCACATGAGGGCACGCGCAGTGTTTATGTCTGCAGGTGGCTGGCTTGTTGACGCTGCCAACCAGTGGTATCGCCCACGAGCAGACACGAGAGGCAGCACTTCAGCTGTCGCCAAAGCGCCGTGTAATCCGTTTTCCACCACCTGATGACTACCTGTTGGCGTTTTCGTTCCACATCAAAGCCTCGGGTACTGTTGACAGCCAGCGCAGATGAGGTTCGCCGACTACTGACGATGTGGCTCTCTTCGTCGCCGGCAGGATGCATGCAGTCGTGTCGCAAGGTTATTATGTAGAATGCTGACCTAAACCTAGTGTCGTGATGTGAAGAACACACATCATTTAATGAAGGTATTTGGTTGATATAATGTAAGTGTGCCTATTGGCAAACATCTCCTTTTTGCAATCATCTTCATGTCTGGAAACTGATGATGGAATTTCTTCAGATCATCCCATCTGGTTTTTCATTACCATGCTACGACATTCGCGCTCCCCTTCAGGATCGATTGACAGATCGGTAACATCTTAGCGGGATGACAATGAATCATGTGTTTTTATGGTCGTCCGGTGGTATTAGAAGCAGATGTACTGCTTACTTGTTGAATTTTTAACGATGATTATGCTTGAGCCAGAATCCCATAGGCAACTCAATAGTGAACACATTGATTGCACGATAATTGCATGCCACGACGAATGCGTGACTAAGTTCGTTCTTTTGTAATTTAATTGTATTGTAGTTTTACATTGTCATTTTGTATTCACCAGCGGTCGTAAATGGGGTGGGGCGGGTCGCTAACACCGCAAATGGTCGATCGCGGACCTGCCCTACTGGCCTGGAGGTTTCTTGGGATTTAGGGAGCTGCCAGCGGGACAAAGTTAGCTTTTTTCACGTCGGCACGACCCAGTCAGTGACGCAATCAGCTGCATCAATTGCTTCACGATTCAGGAACGGCTCTCATTGCTCGCACTTCTGCCGGCCGTGTTTCGTCATATCAGCATGTCAGACCAGCACATCATGTCAGGTTACATCCAGTGAGCACGACTCGACCCAGTCCCCGGGCACCACGGGTGATGCTCAGTGTATGTACAGCATGACCAGCATGGGGCTGAAAACCATGAGCAGCAGATGCTTATTATTTCGAATCCAGATCATCCGACAGTAAGTTTGGGAAATGTTTCATGGTGTGTCAGCTACAAAGATCAGCGGCAACGGAACAACTTCCATGCGATTATATTGTTTCTGGTACAATTTTCACACCACAGTAACGCACAGTCGCAGTGAAGAAGGGACGACGCCAGAGGCCGGATATAGTGATGTCAGAGGTCGTATATAGTGACAGTTTTGGTGGCGAAACACCAGCCACACCAAAAGACAGGGGTAAACGCGCGCAGAAAATGGCCGTTAAATAGAATGGTGCAAAGACGAGTTCTGGTGATCAAACGAAGCCATCACAGATTACTTTTGTACTCTCTGTAGTCGGGGAATAGTGAGCAATAGTGAAGTAAGGCTGAAATACACTCAGCTCGGCGGCTGGTATTATCTGGCATATCAGGGTATCATGGTCACAAAATACGTTGAAGGTATTGATGAAATATCGTAAATGTTAACTGCTCGAATTGTAATTGACTTGGTGAAGTCCATTTTCGCTCAGTAGGTCTCTAATTAGTTGTTTACCGCACCTTCGAGTGGATCATTGCATCACCAAGTTGAATATACCCCCACGAATGTCCTAACATGGGGCCAGCCATATGAAGTCGGCCTTCCAACTCCCAAATATTTGAAGCCTCATAGGTAACGCATACATTGCCTCCTTATAAAAATGGTGGTAATTATTGGCCCGGGAGAAGCCCAAGAGAGTCAACTCCCGTGCATATGGCACAAAGGTTCCTGTAAGCCACCGGGTCCGACCGCCACGCTTTTGAGACACAAATAGCTTGCGTGCTGCAATATTGAACACCGAATCCTTTGACTGATGGCTCTACTTGATCTTTTAAATTTGATTTTCAATAGCACACCTATAATATATATATATATATATATGCAAGCATTGATATATATGTAAAACGCATAACGTCTTACCTTGTCCGCCTGGGGATTGCTCTACGTGATTTATAAGACCGCTGGCGTACAATTCATGGATCTGCAGGCTTGGCATTGTCTGTCGCTGCGCAGCTACGCCGCCAGCCTACCAACTGCCGAATAGTTGTCCGAAGTTCACCTCCCTGTGGAGATCCTGCCAGCATGCTTGATGAGTTCGTTGAAGATGCAGTCGTATCAAATATTGCGACTAAAACAGAACTATGCCACTCGGCGACGGACCCCATGAACATGCGCAGCATCGCCACGGACGAAGGTGTGGTGTCGAGCACAGCATCGCCACAGAGGAAGGTGTGGTGCCGGGCACATCATCGCCACAGAGGAAGGTGTGGTGCCGGGCACATCATCGCCACAGACGAAGGTGTGGTGCCGGGCACAGCATCGCCACAGAGGAAGGTGTGGTGCCGGGCACATCATCGCCACAGAGGAAGGTGTGGTGCCGGGCACAGCATCGCCACAGAGGAAGGTGTGGTGCCGGGCAAACAACACAATGATTACTGGTTAGCTCTTGAAAGTGTCGCTTGGGTAGCAGGCCAAGCGACTATTGCTTCCAACCAACCCTTAGTAAAGGGCATACAGTGAGTGCCTTGAATCAGCGTCAGCGTGAAACGAGATGGGTTCCAGAAATACACGCCATATTTGCTCGCCTGGCTTCTCGTGACGCCAAACATGACTTGCGCCTTACTACCAAAGGTGATACTCACAGCATGAAGTGGTGCAGCAAGCACGGAGAAACTTCAAACTCAAGCTTCAGACTGATTTACTGCTTTCATAATGCGATCACTTGTGGACAGGCGATGGCTTAAAGTGAACAAATCATAATATGAGTGTTTTCCGCACTCATGATCGGAAAGTGGTTGTTAGAAGTGGTAAAGTGGTCATGGTGTTGTTATTGGAGTGCCATTCAAATGTCTTGCCTTTCTTCTCACCAAGCATCATATTCTCGACAAAATTGATCAATTAGTTTATTTCAAGATGCTTGTAGGTGCCAAGTTTCCTTCTTAACCATATTACGGTACCTATCTGGACAACTCGTTCCTGTACGGAGCAATTCGTTTTTATTCGTTCGTATCCTGTTTGGGGCTGACACGGCACCCTTGTGATATATTAACTTGCTGAACAGATTTTCCTGAAAAACGATAATCAATTTCTGATGTATCCATTTAGATCTTGGTGCAACTGTTGAAGTTGTTGCAATTGCTGTACAGGGTGGAGCAAAAGAGATTACCGAAAGATTGCGTTTTTGTCTGCCACAACTGCTACATTTATGCATGACTTCAATCCAAGTAACAACAGATGATAGTAAAAGAATAGAAGATTAGTGCATGGTGGTAATAATGGCATTACAAACAAAGGCGTTGCTGGGGCAGCGCTGCCAGTAGTGTTCTATATCCGCCCTTGGCAAAATAAATAAGGTCGATTTCACTAAATAAACCTGCCTATCCATTACGTTATGGTCCGAAGTAATTTGTTAGATAGTTTTCTACTTAGTTTAAAATAATTCAAAACATCCCATATTTACCTGATCTGGGAACGTTTCTGCTACACTGAAAAAAATTCAGGCAAGTTGGAGGTTCAAGATCTGTCCTAGAGCTACGATGTATGAAGAGCTGTAGCCATTTAGCAATAAATAGCTGTCAAATCTTGTGCAGCCAGACAGCAGTCCTCAATTGATTAAAGAAGCAAGAAATCGACTCAACCCACACTCCTGTCCTCGATTTGACCGTGCTCAAAATATAAAAATATTAAATTTCGGAACGATACGGGGAACTGAATGTTGGGATGAAAGGTCACCCAATTTCGAAAGCCTGTTTCCAGTGGTTAATAAATAACAATGGAAGCCCTAGAGGGGTTGAGAGCTGATTCATCCTATGTACTGTAACAGGGCTAAACTGTGAAAAGTCGTCAGCAACTACGTAACTACATTTGCAGTATTGCATGAGGATTTTTTTCTCTCAAACAATCATATTTTCTTTCACATTTTAAGCATGGCACAATTGCTGTGTTTGGGACATGTGTATCTAGCCCATATATTTTATGGCTCGTGATAATTAACCATAATTGGCATAGTCACAGCGCTTTGGCCAAGAGCTTGATTAAAATGTGTCACCATGATCATAATTGCTTTATCAAGCTCCGCATACGTTCTTGGATATCAACTCCGTACAAATATGCTGGACTTACTCCGTTTTCATTTTGTTGGTGCTTAATTCCAGAACTGCAAAGACGTTCCATTTCATGCAGGAAATCCATGAATGCGTTGCCTTTCTGCGAACTGGGATCCTGGCACAAACCAGTTGGCAAACACGCTTCGACCCTCGTATGTCAAACCCTCATCAGAACAAGTAAAAAACAGTGCATGCTGAGGATAAATCTGTTTCTTCATATGACACGTCACGGTAGGATTAATTGTTTTGGATTTGCTGCGCTGAACAGATGCGTTAATGAACGTCGTAGGCGCAATGTTTTTCTACCACAAACTGAACATTAAGTGTCAGATCGTCATAAATCATGATGGAAAGAACGCATGCGTCATTGTGCATTCCTGGATTATACATATTTACAGCCAAGATGCTGCAACTGAACATTTCTGGTGGGCATGCGCTGAAGATAACCATCCTTGCAGATCACATCACATCAGGCAGTTGAGCAGGAATTTCCAGAACTGAGAGCTGCACAGTGTGGCGGTCGTGTCTGACAATTGGCCAGAACTGAGAGCAGCACAGTGTGGCGGTCGTGTCTGACAATTGGCCAGAACTGAGAGCTGCACGGTGTGGCGGTCGTGTCCGACAATTGGCCAGAATTGAGAGCAGCACGGTGTGGCGGTCGTATCTGACAATTGGCCAGAACTGAGAGCAGCACGGTGTGGCGGTCGTGTCTGACAATTGGCCAGAACTGAGAGCAGCACGGTGTGGCGGTCGTGTCTGGCAATTGGCCAGAACTGAGAGCAGCACGGCGTGGCGGTCGTGTCTGACAATTGGCCAGAACTGAGAGCAGCACGGTGTGGCGGTCGTGTCCTCCGACAATTGGAACAACCGTGCATCCTTTTGCCGCTGCATTTTGGCCATGTCTTATACCAGCAGCAAGCTATTATTACAAGCTATTACAGCAGCATAACACCGGTGTGGCTGCAATGGACGGTGTGGACGGTGTGGACTGTGTGGACGGTGTGGACTGTGTGGACGGTGTGGACTGTGTGGACGGTGTGGACGCTGCAATGGACGGTGTGGCGCAGGGAGGGACGATTCAGTCGGGTCGGCAGCATGGTACGTTCGTACCAAGTGGCACACGAACGGCAGCCGTGCCGGTCGGAATGTTGTGCACAAGGCGAGATGCACAGAGCTTGCTTCCAAGCGCCCCCGAGCCGTTGGGGTCGCGTGTATTTGTGACAGCACCAACACCAACCTGCCTCGACGGGCAGGCCTGAGCCTGACCTGCCCTGACAGGAAGGCATCGCCTGCCTGACACGGCCGTCTGGTAATCACCGAGCCAGTGGAGTGACATGCATTTGTGACAGCAGCAACACCGACCTGCCTCGACAGGCAAGCCTGAGCAGTCCTGGCAGTGTCTGCCATCGCCTGGCACTACCCACTGGTAATTACTGAGCAAGACGTATATCCTGCTTTGTTTTTGTTTGTGACTTTAAGGCGCACTAAGCAGCTGAGGTCATATGGCATCGCCCGTCTCTCATCCAGGCGGTTAGGCGAGCACCGCGAGGAATCGAACCCCGTACATCTGGCTTCCCGGACGCCCAGCTTCGCCACTGAGCTACCGATGCCCCAAGATGCATGTTCATTCCGCATACCTCATACATACATGCATACATGCATACATGCCATATACATGCACGCATATGCATACCTTGTCCAGTTCCAAAAGCCACTAAATGCTTTAAAAAAAACTTTTGTTAGGATGATACCAGGTAATTTCTAAATAAATTGACGGTGCAACCTTCACTACGCAAGGTGAAGGTTAACTCACAGTAAGATGAAGAATGTTTTCTTCAATGGATTCTGACACCATTACTCTGCAAGCTAGGTCAGTGCATGAAGGTAAACAACATGAATATAGACAACAATGGAATATGGCAACACAGATATAACCCGCTCCATGAAAACCTTTGTTCCATCTTTGAATTTGCACTTTGGTCTTCATTGCAGCCAGGTACTGATTTAGCACGTGTATCAGGTGCCGTTCAATGGTGGAATATCATATTTACCTACCTTGCACTAATGCTGCCAATTATTATCCCGGAGGGTGTCGGGTAGCTGTACCCTGCACTGCAGTACTAATAAAAAGATGAGCAACAAATCCATGTGTCTTCATCACGGCCGACCGGCTGTACATACATACCAGCGAGCAGAAACACAGCATCTGTACTTCTCCCATTGTCCACATCACTCTGATCAGCACGACGGTCGTTCGAATGCCGTTTGGTATGAATTCAGTCCATGAAGTTGGTACATTCAGTCTTCGAAATGTGGACTGAATGTTTGCAAAGTGTGCCCTAGTGAGCCGACCAAACATTACAAACGTATGCACACAGTAACTACTAGAATAACAGCTTAAATGTTCTGTACTGATGGGACATCAGTTGTCTCATGAAATGGACCAATTTGCTGCCACATATAGCTCAAATTCTCGAAACTAGCAAAAACTGTCTTCTGAAAGTATCCCGGGACGCTTCGAGAAGACGCCAATTGGCTTACGTGTGTTCGACAGTGACACGCCGTATTCCACAATGATGCTGTTGAGATCCTCAGCGACGTTCTGCGCTCCACAATGATGCTGTTTGGTGCTCCACAGTGACGTGTCAGTGTGTTTTGCAGTGACGTGTTGCGCCGCACAGTGATGCTGGTTGAGTGTTCGACAGTGACCTGTTAGTGTGTTCATCAGCGACGTTTTGTGCTCCGCAGTGACGTTTTGTGTTCCACAGTGACATACTTGTGTGTTTCTCAGTGATGACGTCCAAGATGGAGGGACGGAACAGTCAGCGCTCGTCTTCATCCCCTGGTGGCCGCGCCACTCGTCGCAACAGGAGCAGCGAGTGGCGCCAGCGGCCCTACGACAGCTCCTCCGACAATGACGACATTGGTGAGTAGTCGTCCTACAACAGCTCCTCCGACAATGACGACATTGGTGAGTAGTCGTCCTACAACAGCTCCTCCGACAATGACGACATTGGTGAGTAGCCGTCCTACAACAGCTCCTCCGACAATGACGACATTGGTGAGTAGCCGTCCTACAACAGCTCCTCCGACAATGACGACATTGGTGAGTAGCCGTCCTACAACAGCTCCTCCGACAATGACGACATTGGTGAGTAGCCGTCCTACGACAGCTCCTCCGACATTGACGAGATATGTGAATAGCTGCCCTACGAAATATTACAACATAAGATTACTGGGGTAAATACTGGGGTACTACTACAACTCCGCGAGTATGCTACCATTAATGGCACTGGCAAGAAAGCTTTTCTGTGTGCACGTCATTTTTGTCAGTTTGCTCCTCCGACAATGGGAAAGATCCCAGCCAACGTCAGTGGCTTGGTTCACAATGTGTTTGGCAGTCGCAGTGACCAATCCAGATGTTGAAGGTAGAAGTCATGCAGTCTGGATGGCCCTCAGCGTATCTCGCATTCCACAAAGGTGATGCTACTGACAAATTAGACACCTGTTTTCCCCATTTTTCGAAAGCTTTAGATTAGGTTTTAATTTTCGAAAACATTTATAATTTATCTTCAACAGTCCAACGTACTCCCCGACTTTTGTTCGCAACATCAGTCGGACTCCCACCTCGTTAAGCAAAGCTGAGTGGGGACTGTCTTACGCTGTGACTACCCGTTCCCCAAGATCCGCTCCTGCAAGGCTTCGGCCTGCTCCAAACAAGCTGCATCGCCAGGGCTATCCTCCGCCGGGCACCCCAGGTCGCCGCCAGCGGGCGAACTTGCCTTCAAAGCGCCCTGATTACTCGCGTCGAATACCCGGCGCGTGCCTGAATGGCTCGCTATATTAGCGATATTTAGTATGGCTTTGTTCTTGCTGCGGGTCGCAGCGCCCGTGCCGCAAGACTTTGTTAGCGTTCAATCAATGGCCATATCACCATGGTTACTGCGCGGTTCAACTATAGCTACTGTGCAGTGTCGCGCTGACAGGATTATTGTGCGGTGGTGCTGTGGCTACTGTGCAGTGTCGCGCTGACATGATTATTGTGCGGTGGTGCTGTGGCTACTGTGCAGTGTCGCGCTGACAGGATTATTGTGCGGTGGTGCTGTGGCTACTGTGCAGTGTCGCGCTGACATGATTATTGTGCGGTGGTGCTGTGGCTACTGTGCAGTGTCGCGCTGACATGATTATTGTGCGGTGGTGCTGTGGCTACTGTGCAGTGTCGCGCTGACATGATTATTGTGCGGTGGTGCTGTGGCTACTGTGCAGTGTCGCGCTTACAGGATTATTGTGCGGTGGTGCTGTGGCTACTGTGCAGTGTCGCGCTGACAGGATTATTGTGCGATGATGCTGTGGCTACTGTGCAGTGTCGCGCTGACAGGATTATCGTGCGGTGGTGCTGTGGCTACTGTGCAGTGTCGCGCTGACAGGATTATTGTGCGGTGGTGCTGTGGCTACTGTGCAGTGTCGCGCTGACAGGATTATTGTGCGGTGGTGCTGTGGCTACTGTGCAGTGTCGCGCTGACATGATTATTGTGCGGTGGTGCTGTGGCTACTGTGCAGTGTCGCGCTGACAAGATTATTGTGTGGTGGTGCTGTGGCTACTGTGCAGTGTCGCGCTGACATGATTATTGTGCGGTGGTGCTGTGGCTACTGTGCAGTGTCGCGCTGACATGATTATTGTGCGGTGGTGCTGTGGATACTGTGCAGTGTCGCGCTGACATGATTATTGTACGGTGGTGCTGTGGCTACTGTGCAGTGTCGCGCTGACATGATTATTGTGCGGTGGTGCTGTGGCTACTGTGCAGTGTTGCGCTGACATGATTATTGTGCGGTGGTGCTGTGGCTACTGTGCAGTGTCGCGCTGACAGGATTATTGTGCGGTGATGCTGTGGCTACTGTGCAGTGTCGCGCTGACATGATTATTGTGCGGTGGTGCTGTGGCTACTGTGCAGTGTCGCGCTGACAGGATTATTGTGCGGTGGTGCTGTGGCTACTGTGCAGTGTCGCGCTGACATGATTATTGTGCGGTGATGCTGTGGCTACTGTGCAGTGTCGCGCTGACAGGATTATTGTGCGGTGGTGCTGTGGCTACTGTGCAGTGTCGCGCTGACATGATTATTGTGCGGTGGTGCTGTGGCTACTGTGCAGTGTCGCGCCAGCAAGATTATCATGTGCTGGCTACTGTGTTCATATTATCGTACGCTATGGCTACTGTGTTGCGACATTATGTGGTTACCATGTGGTCATAGATGGAAGATCACCAACGAAGTGGCCGTTGCAGAGCGGAAAGTTTATTGTACGAAGGTGAAACACCCACATTGATCTGGAGTCATCTTTCGATAATTCCAGACTGCAAGCCGCTTGAGCAACATTCCGTTGAGTAGACACAAGGCTGTCTTGAGTAGACACAAGGTTGTCGTTCGTGTTCGTAGATAATCACGCGTATGATCTGCTGATCATGTGGTCTGATGTTCATCAATGTTCCATTGATCATGTGGTCTGTGGATCATGTGATCTGCAATGCCACACTTTTCTTACTACCAAACACGAATGTAGTCAGGTGACGGGGGTTATATGTCATCAACCACATCCCGATGTATTATCTGTAAGATGGCTAGCAGGCACAAACTGATGTATTTTCGGCATCAGAACACATACCCAATACATAGCACACTCCAGTTTAAACCATGGGACGGAGTACAGAGCACACTACAGGCTAAGCCATGGGACATAGACAGAACACCCTACAGGTTAAACTATAAAGTCATAAAGTCATAAAGTGTTAAGGCTTAATAAGAGCCACAGGGGCCCATCTGGGTTAAGCCTATCTGGAAAAGGTACTAGAAATGTACATACTCTCACCCCAATCAATCCCTTACCTCAAGTTCCTAGGAAGCTATATATCGCAGCCTATCTAGCACCAATTCACTTGCTATTGCATAACACACTCCCATTGTGCTACCATAGACAATCTCATCAGTATCACATCCCGAAGGAAGGTGCTGAATCCACTGCTAGGTACACCCTACATAAAGTTATAAAGCGTTTAGACTTAATAAGAGACTCACTTCCTATTGCATAACACACTCAACAATTACAAACTCCTCCCATCATACCCATTGTGCTACCATAGACAATCTCATCAGTATCACATCCCGAAGGAAGGTGCTGAATCCACTGCTAGGTACACCCTATATAAAGTTATAAAGCGTTTAGACTTAATAAGAGACTCACTTGCTACTGCATAACACACTCAACAATTACAAACTCCTCCCATCATACCCATTGTGCTACCATAGACAATCTCATCAGTATCACATCCCGAAGGAAGGTGCTGAATCCACTGCTAGGTACACCCTATATAAAGTTATAAAGCGTTTAGACCTAATAAGAGACCCAAGGGCCCATCCAGGTAAGTCTGTAAATGGAAGATAATATAAGCCTGGTAAAAAGACCCTCCCCAACCATCCCACATCCTGAAGAACCAGTCCTCCAATATCCCACACACCTATCAATGCCTATCTACCCTAGCTTTCCAGCCCTATTCCCCTGATCTCTCTTAACACATGTGGATTGAATGCCTTATCAATAATTTTCTAACTGCATCCATGCCTGCTTAAAGGGGTCTGTGCCGTGCACACTTACTTAACATACATCTCACCCCATCCATCACAAATTAGAACTCAAAAACAAGATTTTCCTGTCTAAAAAATTTATCCACCCTACTTTTAAATACATTCAATGAGGAACTCCCCACAACATCAGCAGGCAGCCCATTCCACTGATCAACAACCCTTTGACTGAAGACCTGTTGTCGCTTAACTGTCCTACACCTCAACTTGTCTAACCTGAATTGATGACCCCTATGTGATACTCTAAACTGAAGAGCGCCATTTAAATTGACCTGATCTAGTCCTTTAACAATTTTGTACATTTCAATCATGTCCCCCCTTAATCTCCTATACTTGAGTGAGTACATATCTAATGCCACAAGCCTTTCTCCATATTCTAAGTTACCTATTCCACTGATGAGTCTAGTTGCTTTGCGCTGCACTCTCTCTCTAACTTGTCTATATCTTTTTCTAGGTAGGGGCTCCAAGCTTGTACAGAATATTCCAAGTGGGGTCGCACGTATGCTAAGTACAGTTTTTTCATGACTTCCTTGCTCTTATACATCACACTTCTATTAATGAGTCCCAGCATTCTGAGTGCCCTGTTCCTAGCTGAGCTACATTGCTTTTCTGCTTTAAGGTCTTTTGAAACCAACACTCCTAAGTCCCTTTCCTCTTCAATAACATCCAGTTCCCTCCCTCCCATTGTATATCTGAAAGTCTCACCTCCAGACCCCAGATGCATAACCTTACACTTGTCATAGTTGAAAGACATCTGCCATTGATCAGCCCACTTTTTTAGGTCCTCCAAGTCTAGTTGAATATTTCTAGTCTGATCACAACTGTTTGCCACTCCTACCAGCTTGATGTCATCCGTAAATTTGAACACTCTATTCCTCAGCCCTACCTCAATGTTATTCACAAAGGTGATAAAGAGAAGTGGCCATAGAACAGAGCCCTGTGGTACTCCACTCAGAACATCCTTCCAATCAGATTTACAATCCATTTAACATTACCCTTTGTTTCCTTCCCCTCAACCATGCTTCAATCCAACCTAGAACTTTTCCAACAATCCCATGTTGCTGTAGTTGATGAATTAGCCTCCCATGTGGAACTTTATCAAAAGCTTTGCTAAAGTCCAAGTACACAACATTTATCCTGCTTTGATTGTCTACTTCTTTAGTAACATACTCCATGAACTCCAAAAGGTTAGTTAAACAAGACCTTCGAGATCGAAATCCATGTTGAGTATCCCTTAAAAGATTGTGCCTATCAAGATGAATCTGAACATTCTGTTTAACCAGATTTTCTAGTACCTTGCAAACTATTGAGGTCAAACTGACTGGCCTGTAGTTCCCTACACACTTCATACTTCCCTTTTTGAAAATTGCTACTACATTTGCATTTCTCCAATCTTCAGGCACTTCAGAATATTCCATAGACCGCCTGAAAATAATACCTAGGGAAATGCTAAAGCTTTAGCACACTCTACTAAAACCCTAGCATATATATCATCTGGTCCAGAAGCTTTATTAGGTTTTATATTCTGCAACAGCTTTTCTACAGCTTCTGTAGTTATTGTAAGATACTCCAACCTATCACCTGTCATGGCATACGATTCAGTTGTTTCTATTCTACCAGAATTCTCTTTAGTAAAGACTGATGAGAATTGCTTGCTTAGGGATTCCACAATATCACAATCTTCAACCACTAATTCTCCCATCTACCTCCAGTGGTCCTACACTACACTTCTTAGCCTTAAATTTGTAGAAACTAAAGAATCTCTTAGCATTACCTGCTGAACATTGCCGAGCTAATTTGATTTCAGCCAGTCTTTTAGATGCCCTAATACACCTCCTAAATTTATTTCTAGTTATTTTATATGATTTGAGGTTTACCTCAGAGTTAGCATATTTTAGTTTCTTGAATGCCTGTTTCTTTGACTCCAATTAATGCTTTACTTCCCCGGTCAGCCATGAAAGGTGCTTAACCCTGGTTAATCTAATTCGCCTATTGGGAATGAACCTATCCTGACCTTGAAATGTTGGTGTTGGCTCCCCATCATGTAAGCTGTTTAGGAAATGCCTTGAAGAGGACTTGTTCTTACACCAGTTTGTAACGGAACCAACCAGGCAGGGCTCATTCTTGGACCTTGTCTTCTCAGATTTAAGTGATTTAGTTCAAGACTTGACTGTAGGAGAAACTCTGGGAAGAAGTGACCATAACATAGTGAGATTCAAGGCACAGGTAGCAGGGACAATCAAGGATAATTTGGCAAAGATTCCAAATTTTAACAGGGCAGACTTTGACTGCATGAGAGAGGCTTTAAGTGCCATCAAATGGGAAGAAGAATTCTTTGATTTAAATGCCTGTGAAATGTGGGAAAAGTTCAAATCTTACTTGAGGGAAATTCAGATTAGACATGTCCCCCAAAAGCAAAGGCGCAAAAGAAGGGTAGGAAATCCAGCTTGGCTTACACCAGATGTGATGAAAGCAATTAAGGCTAAGAAATATATACATTTAGAGTATTTCAGGAAGCTTCAAATATCGTAAATATAAGGTCGTATCAAAAATCTAGATATGCTGTGAAGCAGAAAATCAGAGCAGCAAAGCGAGCAAAAGAATTGGACTTGGCTAGGAACTGTAATGGGGACAGTAAAAAGTTCTTTAGTTTCTACAAGCTAAGTAAAGTTTCAAGCACAATTGGTCCACTGGAAGTAAATGGGACTATATTGAGTGAGGATGGTGAGATGGTTGAGGAGCTGAGCAAGCAGTTTAAATCAGTGTTTACAGTGGAGGATGTGACTAATCTGCCAACCGTGAACCACAGTTCAGTGACAGGTGATCAGATACACGATGTTGATTTCATTGATAGTGATATTGTTTTCAATTATATCAAAAAAAATAAGGCCAAACAAGGCAGCAGGACCTGATGGAATTTATGCTAGAGTATTGCGGGAAGCTGAAAAGGAAGTGGCAATTCCACTTAGTATAATATTTTGTAGATCAGTTTCACAAAATGAAATTCCCACAGATTGGAAAAGGGCAAATGTGGTTCCTATTTTCAAGAAAGGAGAAAGAGGGAAAGTTGAAAACTATAGGCCAGTAAGCCTCACATCCCTAGTCTGCAAGGTACTCGAATCAATTTTCAAGGATAGAATAGTTAGTTTTCTGGAAGGAAACAGATTGATTCAAGATACTCAACATGGGTTTAGAAAAGGGCGATCGTGTTTCACAAATCTCTTGGACTTTTTGAATTTTGCTACAGAACAATTTGATCAGGGAAATCAGGTTGATGTAGCATATCTTGACTTTAGTAAGGCCTTTGACAAGGTACCCCATAAACGGTTAATGATGCAGCTTCAGGTCCATGGTATTGCAGATAGCATCCTAAAATGGATAGAGTTGTGGCTTTCAGATAGACAGCAGAGAGTGATGCTAAATGGTACAAAGTCATCATGGCATAATGTTCTTAGTGGAGTCCCCCAGGGATCGGTACTGGGACCACTATTGTTTATTATATATGTGAATAGCATTGAATGTGGCCTAAGCAGTAAGGTTTTGAAATTTGCGGATGATTTGAAGATCTTTAGGGCAATAACAGGGCACAATGAGCAGGTTTTGCTGCAAAAAGACTTAGACGAGCAAGTGAAGTGGTCCGAAAAATGGCAAATGAAGTTTAATTTTGATAAGTGCAAAGTCATGCATGTAGGTAGGCAGCATATGAAGGCTCCATACTTGATGGGTGGCCAAGTACTATCTGTGACTCAGCAGGAGAAGGACTTAGGTGTTATTTTGAACACAAAATTGGGGGCATCAGAACAGACCAAAGAAGCCAGGAAGAAGGCACTAAGAATGCTTGGGGCAATACAGAGGAATGTGTGATACAAAAGTGAGGAGGTCATCAGGAAGCCTTACTGTGCATATGTCAGGCCACATTTGGAATACTGTGTCCAAGCTTGGTCCCCTAGTTGTGAGAAAGATTGTTGGCTTTTAGAGAGAGTACAAAAGAGGGCAACAAAAATGGTTAATGGTATAGGCAACCTGGCATATGAGGAAAGATTGAAGAAATTGAATATGTTTTCACTTAGATTGAAAACATAGATATAGAAGGTTGAGAGGAGATCTCATCGAGGTTTTTAAATTTGTTCATGGTCAGGAACAGGGATATCTCAGGGAAATGTTTGAATTTAACAGAAATGATGCAATTAGAGGTCATCAATTCAAAATTAAAGTTAATCACAGCAGGACAAGGTTAAGACAGTCTTTCTTCACCAACAGGGTAGTAGAACACTGGAACCAGCTGCCAGGAACCATTGCCAGTAGCAAAACACTGAACATCTTTAAAAACGGCATAGACAATCATTATAAGAATAGGGGGCTTGTTTTTCTGTATTCCAGGGAGGGTTGATCGACAGGGAGGAGATGGGAGTTGGGAGGAGTTTGTAATTGTTGAGTGTGTTATGCAATTAGCAAGTGAGTCTCTTATTAAGTCTAAACGCTTTATAACTTTATATAGGGTGTACCTAGCTGTTGATTCAGCACCTTCCTTCGGGATGTGATACTGATGAGATTGTCTATGGTAGCGCAATGGGTATGATGGCAGGAGTTTGTAATTGTTGAGTGTATTATGCAATAGCAAGTGAGTCCCTTATTAAGTCTGAACGCTTTATGAATTTGTGTGGGGTGTGCCTAGCAGTGGATTCGGCACCTTCCTTCGGGATGTGATGCTGATGAGATTGTCTATGGTGGCACGATGGGTATGATGGGAGGAGCTTGTGATTGTTGAGGGTGTTATGCGGTAGCAAGTGAGTGGTGCTAGATAGGCTGGGGTATATAGCTTCCTAGGAACTTGGGATAAGGGATTGATTGGGGTGAGAGTATGTACATTTCTAGTAGCTTTTCTAGATAGGCTTAACCCAGATGGGCCCCTGTGGCTCTTATTAAGCCTTAATACTTTATGACTTTATGACTTTATGAAATAGTTTATATTTTATCACTCTCCACATTTCATAAGCATCTAAGCCTTTCAATAAGTCCTCCCAATTAATTTCATTCAGGAAGATCCTGAACTCATTGTAATTACCTTTAGCAAAATTTGGAATCAATGTCTTATTGTTTCCTACATTTCCAACATACAATGAGAAGCGTATAATGTTGCAAAGACATAAAGACATAAAAGATCAGTGCAACTATGAGCCACAAGGGCCCTTCTTGGTTGCACTCTGTACACTGAACCAGTTGTCCACCAAATGCGCCGATCAACTCTCCCTGGAATACAGAAAAACAAGCCCCCTATTCTTATAATGGTTGTCTATGCTGTTTTTAAAGATGTTCAATGTGTTGCTACTGACAATAGTTCCTGGCAGCTGGTTCCAGTGTTCTACTACCCTGTTGGTGAAGAAAGACTGTCTTAACCTTGTCCTGCTGTGATTAACTTTAATTTTGAATTGATGACCTCTAATTGCATCATTTCTGTTAAATTCAAACAGTTTCCTGAGATAACCCTGTTCCTGACCATGAACAAATTTAAAGACCTCGATGAGATCTCCTCTCAGCCTTCTATATCTAAGTGAAAACATATTCAGTTTCTTCAATCTTTCCTCATATGCCAGGTTACCTATACCATTCACCATTTTCGTTGTAATCACTATTACCCAAGGTCTCTCCTATGTTCACATTTTGTACCAAATGTTCCTCATTAGTAAGCCCAAGATCTAATATTTCATTTTCCCTTGTAGGTTCATGTATCATTTGAAAGAATAAATTTTCCTCAAAACAATCCATGAAACTTCTTCCTGGTTTGTTTAGACCTATAGTTTTGCTTCCCAATCCTGTTATGTTGAAATCCCCCAACAAAACAGTTCTCTCATGCGCTCTCCTACTTATTTCTTCCTGTATCAACCTGTCCATGTTTTCATTCTGGTCTGGAGGTCTATAGAATGCCCCAATCCTAAATTTTGTTCCATTCTTCAGAATGATATCTAACCACAAGGATTCTACTCCTTCATTATGTACACTATCATCTATGGAATGACATTTCATTACTTGTCTGACATACAAGAGTATACCTCCTCCTATCCTTGCCTTCCTTTGATAAGCTTGCATGTTGTAGCCTGTCAATTCAAATTCTTGCAAGTTGTCTCCAAAAGTGCTTTCATTAACCCATGCCTCTGTTATGCATACCAAATCTAGCTTTTCAGACAACATATATGCATGTAGTTCCCCAATTTTATTCCTAACACTTCTGGCAATGACATAAAAACATGATAAATTATTCCTTCCCTTGCTTGCAAGACTTCTCTCTTTATCAGCTATATTCCCCCATGACCTGCCTAGTTTTCCTGTTTCCTATTGAGAGCCTCCTCATACCTATTGCTGAGCAATTCAACTCCTCTCTTGCTCAAATGTAACACATCCAATGCAAACATTTTCAGTCCTCCCCCAGAAATCCCCCCACAAATCCAAGAACCCCACTCCAGTTCCTTGCAAATATCGGCCACCCTGGTATTCAGCCCAATGGCCCCCGAGTACCACTCTTTGCTTGTGTTTACCATAGGGAGGATGGATGTTACCATTCCTCGTTTCCTATTTCCTGCTAACCTACCTATCAAAGCCCTATAGCACACACTACATGATAAACCATGGGGTGAAGTATAGAGCACACTACAGGATAAACTATGGGGCGGAGTATGGAACTCACTGCAGGATAAACCATGTGGCGGAGCACAGAACACACTACAGTTTAAACCATAGGACGAAGTACATAACATACTACAGGATAAATCATTGACGGAGTACAGAACACACTACAGGATAAACCATGGGATGGAGCACAGAACACACCACAGGACACATCATGGGCCAAGTACAGAACACACTACATGTTAAACCATAGGACGGAATACAGAACACACTACATGATAAACAATGGGATGGCACACAAAACACAATTCAGGACAAACCACAGGCTAGAGTATGCGACAAACTACATAACACCTCGTAGGACAAGCTACACAGATCACAGGGCAGACGAAGGAGCAGACTGTATGCGAGACTGAAGGGCAAACAACAAGGCAGATCATGAGACAAACCATATATTACAATACTGCCTGCAGCATGGCTAGAGACCCCGGGGCGTCGGGAGTCTGGACCCACTGATTTGACACCCTGCTGATGCTACTTTTTAATTTTCCATATTCAATCTGAAAATATGTCTTGAAAATAAGGACTTGAACCCCTTCTGGCTTCATGCGTAAACTCCAGTCCTGGCCTACAGGGTAGTATGCAGGACTGACTACAGGGCAAACCACAGTGCAGAATATACTAGATGCACACCAACCCACTACCATGTTGGTGTGTTCAAAATCGATTCAAGCCATTACGCTCTCCATCGGGTTTGAACTGAGTTCACCCAAAATTGGCAAATCTACACTAACCTAACCTAGCCTAGCCTAGCCTAGCCTAGCTTAGCCTAACCTAGCCTAACCTAAACTAACCTAACTGAACCTAACCAAACCTAAGCCGATTCGGCGCAACCCGTTCTCCCATCACATCGGTGTCGCTCACGTGCAGCACATTGACTCGATCGCACCGAAACTGTGCCCAATGGTAGCGAATACTGTGGGTTTTCACGTAATGTGACACATCCCTCATTCCCTGCGATTTGAGCCGAGCCGGTCGCCAATATGAAGGCGGTCGCGTTTTTCGCCGGGATAAGTCGCAGCCCCATGTTAAACAGGAGTGGAGGTGTTGCTCGAATACGAGCGCATGGCACGTGCTACGCTTCGCCCACACCTACAAATTGTACGTTGCCGGATAGCCCACGTGACGGGCTATCAGTCCACCAAATTTGATAGCTCTAGTGTGCGGCGCTCTCGGCCTGGAGGTGCCCAACTCAAAACAGATGCACGCGCCTGGCGGTCGCACGGTACGGCGCACGCGACCGCCGACCACAAAAGCACGCAGTTCCCTATGGGGCGCGTGTTTCTACAAAGTTTCACATTCGAGCGACCTGTGGTATATGCTGTGGCCCTGCCTAACTGATCTCGACATGACGACCCCAGTTGACGGCACGTGGCACGTGCCTATGTGACACCCGCACCCGAAACCACCGCCATAGTCTGTCCCCCGTACCGGCGCATCACGTGAGAAAATTTGAGCGAAATCCGCCCGGCCGTTTTGGCACAGCATGCGTCGAAGCGGCACATACACACACAGACAAACATTTCTCGACAACTTTAGAAAACCGACCGCCATGTATCAAATCTCCAATAGAGATTGCTCGTGACATAGTCACCCAAAATCGCATCTACGATTTTGAACAATAGAAAACGCGGCAGACTAGACATGTAGCGGACAAGCTTATGTGGCTTGTCGCGTATGCCAACCTCCATGACTGGACACAGTACGGGCTGAACTGAGGGGTAGACCACAGGTCAAGCCATAGGGCAGAATACAGAACAAAGTATAAGGCAGACCAGAGGATATATTGCTCGAGACCACAGAACAGACCACAGGAAAGACTAGCTATAGGGCAGACTGCGGGGTACACTGCAGGCCAGACTGAATTGCATACCACGGGACAGATAACGTAATGAGCTGCAGAAGTAACCAGAAGACGCTATGAAACAAAAGTGGTATTTTCCGGTGGTGAGCTAGACTCGGTTACAACGGACGTCTGTTGGCCAATACTGTCCACACATTGCCATGCGGTGAAACGTCGTGGAATAGTTGCGTCGTCATGACAACATAAGCAGATTAGATCCAATGCAGTTCGGGACCTCGAAGGATTGAGGCATAACTAACTGTTTCCATGTGTTGGCATCGATCTAGCAGGTAACGCAGCGCGTCAATTCAGTTAAATGGCTTCTTCCACACAGCCGCACTTGCAATCAAGCGGTAATTAGTAACAGCAATGCAACACCTCCTGCAGAAGTGCTGAGCAATGAGGAGGAGCGATTGATGGTGGCTTGCCACTTCAGTAAGCGCTAATTGGCACGACCGAAACTATCGCGTAATAATGCTTTGAGTTCTGCCGGGCTACTGTAATTGTTTCAACTAATAGGATCCCCAGTTCTTGGAATGTTTCCCCAGGGTGTAGGACAAGGTTAAAGACTATTCGCAGATAGGCCCCGATAACGGCTTACTGCGTAGCCCTAGTTAGTGCATTTCCACAACACCGGCTGATATGACTACCTATGGACTACTTATTTTACGTCTGGACAAAACTATTTCTCACCGACGGCCATGTAATGGCAGCACTGATAGCTGATTGTGGCTGGGTATACACTGGCGGCCCGATACAGCTGGGGAGGCTAGCTCTGATAAGAAAGGCCACTATGTCATCAACTATATCGGTGGACCGGTGCGCCTCACTGGCTTACATACGGCCAGTGCAATGGCTGATATTATGATCAAGTTGTTAGGGTGAGTACATGTTCAGCACAAGTCAATAGTACCTTTTCGAGGTTCTATATTGAAAATATATATGATATGATTTACTTTGTTTATCTGGAACCGGCGACACAATAATCCACGAATAATTTATCTAGATTTATAGGAGCGAAAATGTATTGGATAATTTGATGAATGATCGGGAACTGTTAAAGACGTGTGAGTTTAGTGTGCCTTTGCACGTCAGTGTCGGGTTATGGTTAGGTCACGTCAGTGTCGGGTTATGCAACACCGAACCGAGTCGGGTAGCGTTTCTTCTGCTGGGCTGATCCGATTGAGCCCGAGGCCTGGGCAGCGCCGACGCTCGCCACTTCAATATGGCCGACCAAATCGACTCAGCATACACCAGTCGACGACGCGCCCACCTCCTGCATGCATTTACACCGACTTCTCTTCGGCCGAGCAGCAATCCCGAGAGGGAATCCGCCCCGGTCGTGTTGTAAATTCCGCCGGAGCGGGCGTATTTGGGCCGGTTTCCGCGCCGTCCGGCCCGGTTAGGCGGACACGCCGTGCGGCGGCGGCCGAGCCTCCCCGATCGCGGCCGGCGGGCCGACGTCACCGGACCGGAAAATAAATCACCCTCGTCTCGGCGAGACAATTACCAGACGCCGGCGTTCGGCCAGTGTCGGCTGCCGGCCTGCAGAGACCCCACAACCGCTGCCAGGCCATTGGGGACGAGCCGAACCACGTGGACCGGAATCCTCGCCAAAGCTCACTGACTGATTGGTCAGTCGCAGCCGCTGTGGGGAGCGATTGGTCAGGCGAGGCGCCGCGCGAACCGGATGGTCGAGCGGACCGCTATCGCCGCTGCAGCCAGTGACAGTCTGGGCCAGCGGCTAGCAACCCGAACCATGCATTGGGGCACGGCAGTCTCATGTACGATTAAAGTTTAATTGCAAAGTTTATGTGACAGAACATCGCGCGACCAATGTAACTGTGCGTGTGAAGGTTATTTGATGCTGAACTGCACACATGGAATGGTAGCTATCTTACATTTATGGGAATTTTCCCCGCTGCGTACGGACTGCACACCATTAGATCATCATCTGATATTAATATCTGGTCCACGCTCTGCTCACGCAATATTTCCTGATGCTCTGATCTTATTAGCATGACTCTGGGGAAGCCAGCTGCTGGGGTGATTATTTACTGGTGCTGCTATTCTGGTACATAATTGACCTGTCACTTCCGAGGTGCACGCATTATAGCAGACCTCATCTTCTAGCAGGACGGGGCGAGGGAAGATGATGGCCGCATCAGCTCGGGCCGTTCTCACACACATCTGGTGAAAATTATGCAAATATCTCGGAATAAAAAGATATTTCAGGGAGGAATTATACCACCGAGAACGGTGCGTTAGGCGGAAATGGGAGTTGGGTATGAATGCCTTCGCGGCTTTTGCATACAAATGGCCGCTTTTTAGCCAGGTCGAGCCTGGGCGTTTGATCACAGACGCCATCGAGAATTTACGGAGAAAATAAACGTAGACATTATGGTTTGATGAAGTATGAGGCAGCCTCATTGCTAGAAAACGATCTCTTCAATATTTTCCATCTTTTCATCAGCACTTATTTGACAAGTCGTGAAATGAACTGCATTAGAGCTGTCCGTTGAGTCAGACGCTGGGATCTGGCAGAGAGCTTTTAACATGAATCCTCTTTTAGCATGCAGGAAATATACATTAAAGGACGCTAGGACGCTCTAGCTATTGCAAGTTGCCTTGCAATCCAAATTGCTTTAACCGTTGGCAGCGCACGTCACCTTCCCACCCTTCTCGGAGGGTTTCCAACACTTCCAAACGGACAGTGCTATTGATATCAAAGGAAGCCAGCGGGTTGCAGCGAGACATCGCGATTTTCTTTTTTTTTAATGTTCGGAATACTTGTTCGTTTTCCAGGCCATTTTGACCTAATGTTTTGGCAAACGTCGATAATTTTTCACTTTTAATCGTTTCCGATGTGTCAACATCAATGAATATTGTCTCGACATTTCCGACATAGTACTACTCTCCACTAACCCAAGATACTGACGATGTGTGTTGCACTGCGTTTCGACCCATAGGTCATCCGTCAGATGAGGTTGAGATGCTGATTTCGTTTTGTAGATGTTTTAAATAGTACCTGAAAGCACCATCGATTACCTGTGGTCTACAATGGATGCACATCCAGTTTGAGTGATTTGAGCAATATCAGACCATCAGCTACGCTAAGCGACGGCACGCCAACTGGGACGTTTTTGTTTTTGTCGCATGAACATCGTACCGTCGCTTGCATGAACGTCCTGCACAGATGAGGATTAGTAGGTTTTCATGTTGGATAAATAATATAACACATCAGGCATTATGACCTTGAGAAGTGGAATACGGTTCACCATAATGCATAAAACGCCTGACAATGGGTGCAAACAAAGAAGGTCATAATGTTCAGCTGTGCATATTGTATGTCCGTGTATACCTGGTAAGCATATATACATATCGGGTACGAAATGCATAATTATGCCTGTATCTACTCATGCATAACACGTGCATTCTCATGTACAGTGCAAACAATGTATGCAACATCTGTTTGCATGTATAATTAGTCCTCTTCTATGAATTTACATCCGCGGGTTAGTTCCCCGCAATTTCACCATTGCCAATGAGATGAATGTCTGTTAAAACGTAAATCGTTAATTGCGTTGTTTGCGTGCGAGCGAAACACTTCTAATGTTCAACTCGCCGTTAACCTGAAGACACTCCGCATCCGAATGCATTTCACATACTCTTCAGGATTTTTATTCAAGTAATAAAAATGAACCAGGCGCTGCTGACAATTTTGCAAATAGCCTCCAGCTCTATTTTTTAAAGCAAAATAATTCCATTCCCGAACACGGGATGCTCTTCTCTCACTCGTTTTTGTAGCCGTGTTTTCCGGCGCTCACTGATAAACAGTTGGTTGTAAGCCGATTGAAGCTCTGTTGCGAGTTTGGAGAAACTGCTTGGATGCCGTGTTTTCCTGGAATGGAAGCTGGGTGTTCATCCTGTTCGGGCAGTCTGACGTTAGATTATTCTCCGAATCTGAAAGCGACTGCAGCTAATCCAGCGGCATAGGCGTAGGAGCGGGAAATGGACAGGTCTCGTGCCTTCCACTGCTCGAAAAACCGGACTGAAATAAATGTTATGGACCTCAATCATTTTAAAATCATTATTTATCATCATTTATTATACCATTACCAACTTAATTTTCTTCTTTCTCTTGAGCCTCACAGCCAGCGATGCACATCCTGGTGTTCGACTGCCTACACAGATTGTCTCGTGAGACTGCCCCATTGGATGCCCCATGTCCGACGAGACAGGCCTGCAGGCAGCGTGTAGCCGGTGAAACGCAACACAATGTTTATCAGGTAAATTACCGGCGAAGACCGGAAGTCGCTGGTGAGACAGTTCGACCGACTCCGTCCATATGGAGACAGTGCTGGAGAGTGTTTTGTTTCAATTATAATTTCATCCATGCAGAGTGGATCTCCGCTTGGTTCAATAGCCTAACTTGACGTCATTTTGAGTATTATTCCATTTGCTTTGATTTGTTGATGTGATTGTACGTCCATTATGACTACAGTTTGTTGACGATAAATGTTTAATGTACATCTGAGTCCTGCATTGTTGCCTAAAAATAGTTGGTGACATGGTTTTGACCTGCCCTCGCTCCATGACATTAAGATAAGTGATCTCCATATATTGGCATGATGTACGCTAATTTGTCGGAAGGTATACCAAATTGCAAAGTGATGTCTTGAATGATTCAGGGACTATTTCAGGAAAAAGCATCAAGATGGGATCAAATTGGCCTCCTCGCATTGCGATTGTTAACATGGAGGTGCACAGCGAGAGCAGGTATTTGTCTTTAGCTCCACGGCGTTGGTGGCAATACATTCAGCCATCACTTATGCCTCGGTCACTCTGCCCTTGTGAATATGATGCTGCCGTCGCACGATTCTGTGGTCTGCGGTTTGTAGATTGGATTGTTACAAATCGTACGGCTTTGCGGGCTGCGGAAGCGATGTTCACAAATGTTACGGGGTCCACGCGGCAATCGTAAAAGTCATGAAATCAAAATGCGTGAGGAGACCGCAAGGCGCTAGTTAACAAACCGCGAGGCACCCTCGCGGCGACCGTAAGGCAATCGCAAGGCGCCCGCGCGGTTGTTGCGGCCCCGCAAGGGTGCCGCAGTGACGGGCCCGCTCTTCTTCTAACACTACTGTAGCTGCTATAGTTTCTTCCTGTCGGCGGTGGATCTGCCTCAGTCGTAATCTCAGGTGTGCCAGACGCAGTCTCTGTGGTGGAATCAACGCCATCTGGACGATCTGGCTAGAGTCACACCAGGCAATGTATGCATATATATATATATACATCTTCAGAATGATGATCGTACGGCGGCCGCCAACTGTACGGTTGCCGTTAGGCCATCGTACGGCAGCCCTAAAGTCACTACACGGCCGCCGTATGATATTTAGAACATCGTACGGCCATCTCACGGAAGCAGCAAGACCACCGTGAGGTGACAGTAAGGAGGCCTCACGGTTGCTGTGGCTGCCGTACGATTTGCTTGGCACACCAAACCGGGCAAAACCCGTGAGGTGACCTTGAAGTCACCTCACGGCCACCGTACAGTGACCTTGCGATACTACAAGCGGCGGGGTTGCGGCCTATGGCCTTGCGATTTCCGAAAAAAAAGTTTTATGTCAAATTAAACAAATCGTAAGCGCCTGCGACGAGCAAAAAAACTTGAGATCGCCTCACGGCTACCGTATTCTACCGTGCGGCCACCGCACGGTTATGGCAATTTTGGGGGACTTACGGCCGCCGCTAACATGCCGCAGGCTATTTGTGACCAAGGCATTAAGAAGTGGCGCTGCGGCTGTCGCTTCTGTCGCAAGCACGCTAGATATGTGTGTTTGTGTGATGGAGGGTGTGTGTGTGGGTTGGGGTTGGGGGGGGGGGGGCGGTATTCACATCCAATAGGCATAACTTGACTGGCTGTTCAGCCGACCGTTACCATGGTTGGACTGTGGGTATAAATATTCAGCGTCTACTCAATTTAATCATATTCTAAATTCATAACATGTTGTTGCCACTGCTACACAGCTCCTATCGCAACCACCGCTGCTGCTGCTGCTGACTATCAAAGCAATGAATGCAGCCTTATAAGACGCAGATGAAGTCTTACAAGTACGCACAATAATCCAAATTGCTAGTAGGCTTTGGATAAAGAGACGCAACAACATTCGGAACATGGGTAGCGAGGCCTTGAAAGTTCATGGTAATAAACTGCAAATATTAAGGGCAGTGTGGAGAAAACATGATTGAAGCCGTTCTGCTTCACAGCACTCGCATCGTGTATATCTATACTATCAAAGCTCTCTCAAATGTTTTTTTTGGCTCATTGGCAAAGTCGGTCGAAGTTTTTGCTGTAGCAGTAATGTGACGTCGCAGTTTTTGCAGCTGCAGTTTTGTCGCAAAACAATCATGTCGCGTCGCACTATTTGCGTCTGGTGAAGCAGCAATGTCGCGTCGCAGTCGTATCGTCGCACAACTGCCGCTCCCAGTTATTGTGCTGGCAGGTCTGTGGCACACCTGTGTCGATCCAACTGATTCAATCCATGGAGAATTCGGCATGGTGACGTCAGTGGGATGCAGTGGTGCCTCCGTCAAGCGACCCGTATCTAAACTATGTTGTACTACAGCAACATAATCTACGTTATTTGAAGAAGGTACTTGGAAAAGGCTGGGGCACATGCTGTACTAAATGCCCATGATATATATATATATATATATATATATATATATATATATATATATATATATATATATATATATATATATATATATATATAAATATATATAACATACCAATAGGTAGATAGGATAGCTCAGGGTTTCAGGTAAGAAGGAATACGATGCATTGGGTCCAGAAATGCGACTTTGTATTGTTAGCTGCCGACTATGTTATGCTTTTCTCTTGGATCCACGTGGTAGCATCTTACTTTTGTTTCCACCCTCCCCAAGCCAGAACACACGCATCACGCTTTACATCTCCCGCGGTCAGTAACTTGTTACCACATTCTTCACGACCCCGGCAATGCTGCATCTCTCCACACTCTCCATCTTCCCCAGATCAGAATCAGAATCTCATCACACTCGCTATCGTCCCCATGTCAGGTTCAATCTTGCCACACTCTTCACGCCCCTTCCTCATCTCCGACCAGGCAACTACCCACCACATTCTCCATTTTCTCTAGATCGAAACACATCTCACCACACTCTCCACCTTCTCCAGGTGAGAGGACATCTCACCAGTCACCACACTCCCCACCTTCTCCAGGTCAGAACACATCTCACTACACTCTCCACCTTCTTTAGGTCAGAACACATCTCACCACACTCTCCACCTTCCCCAGATCAGACCACATATCACTACACTCTCCACCTTGCAAAGGTCAGAGCACATCTCACCACACTCCACATTATCTAGGCCATAGCACATCTCACCACACTCTCCACATTCTCTAGGTTAGAACACATCTCACTACACTCTTCACCTTCCCCAGGTCAGAACAAAGCTCACTACACTCTCCACCTTCTCCAGGTCAGAGCACATTTCACCCCACTCTCCACCATTCGCTGGTCAAACCACACCTGACCGGACTTCCTCCATTCCCAGGTCAGGACGTGACCCCACCGCCGGCGTCGATCGTGCTGGCGCCGGCCCAGTCTGGTGACCTGACCGGGTACAACGCGCCGTTCTCGGCGGGCCGGGGCGAGCCGGGCTTCTCAGGCGAGCGGGCCGACCATCTGCACTACGCCTCCAAGCCGGTGTCGTCGGCCATCTACCAGTCGCTGAGCCGGCGCGGCCGCGGCGGGCGTCACCAGCACGGCTCACTCAGCTCGTCCGACAACAACTCGGACACCACCACATACGCCGAGGGCGAGCTGCGCTCCAAGATGGACGCCCTGCGGAGTGGTGAGTCGCGGGGAGAGAGAGGGCGAGGGCGAGGGCGAGGGAGAGGGAGAGGGAGAGGGAGGGGGGGGAGAGGGAGAGGGAGAGGGAGAGGGAGAGGGAGGGGAGAGGGAGGGAGAGGAGAGGGAGAGGGAGAGGGAGAGGGAGAGGGAGAGGGAGAGGGAGAGGGAGAGGAGAGGGAGAGGGAGAGGGAGAGGGAGAGGGAGAGGGAGAGGGAGAGGGAGAGGGAGAGGGAGAGGGAGAGGGAGGGAGAGGGAGAGGGAGAGGGAGAGGAGAGGAGAGGGAGAGGGAGAGGAGAGGGAGAGGGAGAGGAGAGGGAGAGGAGAGGGAGAGGGAGAGGAGAGGAGATAGATAGATAGATAATAATAGATAGATAGAGAGATAGAGAGATAGATAGAGAGAGAAAAAGTGAGAGAGAAGGACAGAGAGAGAGAGTACGAGCTGCGCTCCAAGATGGACGCCCTGAGCGGAGCGGTGAGTCGCAGAGTGAGAGAGTGAGATGGGGACAGAAGGCGAGACAAAAAAGTACGAGTGTGTGTAAGACTCTTGTGATAGTTTCAATTTCAGCAGCAGTTCGTGGCAGAGTTATATACTCTAAGCAAGTTCGAGTGCTATCAGTGTAAGGGAAAGTGCCTGGATGTTTGCGAGAACCCATGGCCTTCCGGCGCCTAGTCATGGAATGATCTATTTTCTGCGTAGTTCGGCGCGAGTTGAATCGGTCCATGTGAGAGCTACTTCAATCGAAAACGCTGAAAACATCAGACAGGCTGGCTACATTTATACTAGGAAAACTTGATACAATGGAAAGACGTGATACATGCATACCGTGTTTGATAAAATGCTATAATCTGTCAAAAAACTATTGTGCGCATATGCACGTTAAAGTGCTGCTTGTATGTTTGTTGTATGTTAGCTGCTGAATGTATAATTTGATCTGTTATCAAGTATAAGGTGAATAGTTTTTGCAATGCAAAGGCTTGCACTGCACGATAACGCAAATCGGTGCATTTTTTCTTAGTCATTTGCTGCTAAGATGACGGTGCTGATTTGACCGCTGTTGAGGAGACATTCCCGATGAAACTTAAACGTACCACACACAACTGAAGCATGCGATTCCTGGCTTCGCTTGAGCCGGGAAAGCCACATTATATTATCTAAATTGTGTGTGTTTCGAGGCATCCTCAACTGCCTTCAGGCTATTCACTCCGAATTAGATAGTCCATGTGTGCTCCGCCACGGTGTTTCCTGCCTATCTACGTCCCAACCATCCATACAATAATTCAACCTAGGTGATGGCTCTGTTGTTACCGTGTGCCTAATCCCAGACTCTTTCATCTCCCTGCCTGTCATCCGTCCAACACTGGACAGTAACTGTGTGCTCCCCCCCCCCCCATACGTTCCATCACAGACTTTCCACAGCCCTCCTTGCCATCCGTCGAGCACTAGACGGTTACTGTGTGCTCCCCCTGTTTTAGATCACAGACTCCCCACAGCCCTCCATGCCATCTGTCCAACATTATACAGTAACTGTGTGCTCCCCCTGTGTTAGATCCCAGACTCACCACAGCCCTCCCTGCCATCTGTCGAGCACTAGACGGTTACTGTGTGCTCCCCCTGTGTTAGATCCCAGACTCACCACAGCCCTCCGTGCCATCTGTCCAACATTATACAGTAACTGTGTGCTCCCCCTGTGTTAGATCCCAAACCCCCACAGCCCTCCCTGCCATCTGTCCAACACTAGACAGTTACTGTGTATTCTGCCTGTTCGTCACCACAGCCCCCCTGCCATCTGTTCAGCACTCCAACAGACTGTTTTCTCTCTGCATTCGGTCTCAAACCCCACAGCCCCCCCTGCCATCCGTCCAACATTATACAGTAACTGTGTGCTCCCCCTGTGTTAGATCCCAAACCCCCACAGCCCTCCCTGCCATCTGTCGAACACTAGACGGTTACTGTGTGCTCCCCCTGTGTTAGATCCCAAACCCCCACAGCCCTCCCTGCCATCTGTTCAGCACCATACAGCAACTGTGTATTCTCCCTGCATTCGGTCTCAGACTCCCACAGCCCTCCCTGCCATCTGTTCAGCACCATACAGCAACTGTGTATTCTCCCTGCATTCGGTCCCAGACCCCCACAGCCCTCCCTGCCATCCTGCCGACGCCGAAGTCGGACGTCTGTAGTCCCGACGCGACAGTCAGCCATTTGTCCAACTGTCGCCACTAAGTCGAGCCGTGACGAGCGGCGTCGCCTTCCCATCGACACGGCTCCCCTCCACGCCAACCGGAGAAAATGCACTCGACCCGAGTAGTATCGCAAATTGAGTAAGACGAGCTGGGGAGAATGCATTGAAGGAGGCTTTAGCCGGATGGCGCTGGTGCAGCACGTGTGCCGATGTCTTGGCAGCCGTTATTCGTGTGTTGCCTGGCTAACCTCTTTACGCTCTGTTGTTGTCCGCACCAATACGGAACACTACTTATTAAGGGTATATTCAGAACGTGACGGGAAAGAAACCACTCCGAAAACAGCCAAGACTGCAACCGAATAAATTTCATCCAGCCCACTGCATTTGCGACAGGCATAGCTGGGCCATATCTTAAGAAGAAGTTCTGATTAGGGCCCAGTAGATTCCGAATGTTCATGGTGGATAAAGGCATTGGCCACGGCTTTGACATAAGCAATTTTCCTGGATCAATTACTCGCTTGAGCAAATAGTTACAAGGCTAGCTGAAACGATACTGATGATTGCGGTAAGTTTACCAAATGTACAATATAACAATTATTCATTGGTTGAATAAATGGGCTTTCGGGCATATAAACTGTTAGTATTTATGTTGCGCCCTAGTGCGAGAGAGAAGCACGACCAGATCTCATCCCGTGTATATATCGAGAAGCCCACAGGTACATACCATAACACCTGACCCAACTCAATCGACACACCTTTGAAGCCAACATATATGAATATGTTGCAACGCTTCACGCCCGAACTGCTTCACTCAGAATTATACTTGCTCTTTACTATTCAGTTCATCAGCTTTCATCACCACATTTCCTTCGCAGTGCATACTTCATCCCTCGAGGAAATGGTTTCATGACACTGCGTGGACGGTGTCGACCCTTGACACCGACCCAGCCTCAAGTACATGGCTGTGTCATGCCACGTGACCTGGCCGACTCCGACCCGTGACACCTGTCAGGTCACAGGTCACATGATTGTGTCATGCCACGTGACCTGGGTGCGCCTGCTGCACGGCGCTAAAATACAAGCTGCCTCGCTGAGCGGTCTTGTGTCGCATGTACTCAACAGGCATGCAGTGGGACGGCATCGACCGTCGCCTGCCATGTTGTTCGTCCTCTGCAATTCGGCATGGTGCATTTACATGTGAGACGCGTGCACTATTGTCGCGCAGGGGAGAGGACACCGATGGTACCGATGACACCAGACAGAGGACAGCAATGACAACAATAACATCAGACAGAGGACACCGATGTCCACTCAGACGGATTGGCTTTCAAAGCTGAAATTGTCGGCATTTTTTTCCAAATCAGGCTATTCTGCCGATCATGGCTCAGACGGTTCAAATTTCAGTCAACTACCAAATTGCCAAATCGGTGGTGCTTAGATCTGGAATGCCTGCGGTTTTGCCGAAAATACGCAATGAGCGCTGACAGTTATTTTATCTTGGAGGGCTGCCGAGATATAATATTTGCAGGCAGTATTCAAGTTATCTGTCGCAACCACAGACGTAGGTGCGTGTGCATGCTGGACGAGGAAGGGGGGGGGGGGGGGCGTGGGGGGTCCTTGCCTTCTTTCACTTTGTGTGACCTTATACGTTAGCCTTGTGTGCAACAAAAGATTCTGATCCCTCCACTTTCTCCAGCGTTTATATGCCCCTAACCCCAGCGGAGCCATCCTCCACGTGCATGTGGCCCTACAGCCCTAGCTAGCCTCTTGCTTTCCCTGCTTAACGCCCCACCTTATGCTTAACACCTTATGCTGGTGGTAGCATTCCAATTGCATAGCTGTGTGTGTTGTGTAACTATGCGTATATTGATACCGGGCTGTAGGTCATTTAAGAGAAGAGTTTCAGTATTTATGTTGTTTGTTGATTTTTTTTTGTACGAAGAAGTAGTCAGATATGTGTGATGGTCCCAGCCTAAGGTAAGTAACATCCTGTCCCAGATTAAGTTGCGGTACTTTGGACTTGTGTCTGTCTCTGAGAAACCATTGCCGTCTCAGTTGGTTCCAGAATAGGACGCTTTAAGTGAGCAGTCCTTGCAAAGCTACAGAGAACTGCTCACCTGAGCAGTTCTACTGTCCTATTGCCCTGTTGAGCGGCTATGCTAGTCATGTTAAGTAGCTTCTATGTGTCAGTTCTACCTAATTCTTGCTATGCATTTATATGGCACGGCAGATGCAAAAAAAAACATGAGCTGAAGCCGGCGCTTGCTTGGAGCACTGTGACCAGACCGGGTGTGAGCCCCACCGGTATGTACTGTGACCAGACCGGGTGTGAGCCCCACCGGTATGTACTGTGACCAGACCGGGTGTGAGCCCCGCCGGTATGTACTGTGACCAGACCGGGTGTGAGCCCCACCGGTATGTACTGTGACCAGACCGGGTGTGAGCCCCGCCGGTATGTACTGTGACCAGACCGGGTGTGAGCCCCGCCGGTATGTACTGTGACCAGACCGGGTGTGAGCCCCGCCGGTATGTACTGTGACCAGACCGGGTGTGAGCCCCACCGGTATGTACTGTGACCAGACCAGGTGTGAGCCCGGCCGGTATCTACTGTGACCAGACCGGGTGTGAGCCCGCCGGTATGTACTGTGACCAGACCGGGTGTGAGCCCCGCCGGTATGTACTGTGACCAGACCGGGTGTGAGCCCCGCCGATATGTACTGTGACCAGACCAGGTGTGAGCCCGGCCGGTATCTACTGTGACCAGACCAGGTGTGAGCCCCGCCGGTATCTACTGTGACCAGACCGGATGTGAGCCCCGCCGGTATGTACTGTGACCAGACCGGCTGTGAGCCCCGCCGGTATGTACTGTGACGAGACCGGGTGTGAGCCCCGCCGGTATGGACTGTGACCAGACCGAGTGTGAGCCCCACCGGTATGTACTGTGACCAGGCCGGGTGTGAGTCTCGCCGATATGTACTGTGACCAGACCCGGTGTGAGCCCCGCCAGTATGTACTGTGACCAGACCCGGTGTGAGCCCCACCGGTATGCACTGAAGCCCTGTCCGAAGACAAGCAAACTTGTCGTGCATGTAAGGTAGGACCATTGTGATTTTCAGGTTAGAGAAGAAGTTACAGGCAACATACATTCATGAAACGTAGGAATTATCTACCTATTTATAGGATGAGGTGTCAGTTTGAGCAATTCCTGATGAAATGTATTTTGTCTTGGGAAATTTCCTCAAACCGCCAGTTGCCTATGACGCAAATTAGTCCTGCTGCATTTTTGAAAATTCAACCTAATTTCTGGCATGTTTCTAAAAATATGGTCATTGGGTCAAGTGATAGCAAATTTTCACAGTCAATTCAATTGTCCTATACAAAAATGGCTATATTTCCCACCAGCTCTTTCGTATTTTAGCTGGGCAATCCACACCACTATGCACTCATGTAATTTATAGCATTGCAACAATATCCAATATCCAAGTTGTTATCTATATTATGAATCTTCCCTATTTCCTCGACTTCCGACATTTTAGCTTCATATCGGCAGTCGACAGAAAGCTTAGCAAGCGAAGGAACATGCATATGTATTTTGGTACAGAGGCAGCTTCCTGTGTTGTTCAGCAAATTTAGATTCACATCTCTATGCTTCAGGAATTAATGATCATACGAATTAAACAATATTGTGGTGATGTATCAGTGAAATGATCGAGCAAGTGACAGGACCCGGCACTGCCGTTCCAGTACTTCGCACATTTGATCGGCCTTTGGGAAAGCTCAAAATCATTCAAATCATTTTCGGTTCCCAAAGTTTCGCAATTTTCCTGCACAAAACGAAATGGTAAAAGTAGAATCAGCCTGAGCAGGCTGGTAAGTCTGCATGAAAGAAGTTGAGTACGATTTTCACAATAGCACCAATTCTCTCAACCTAGAAAACAAATCAACCTTCAGGATCATCAGTGGACATCTGTTATATACTTAATTTTTTTTTTTTTTTTTTTTTTTTTTTTTGGGGGGGGCTTTTTTTTGTTTTAAATTAATTTTTTTTTTTTTTTATTTTTTTTTTTTTTTTTTTTTTTTTTTTTTTTTTTTTTTTTGTTTTGGGGGGGGGGTGTTGTTTTTAATTTTTATTTTTAAATAAATTTTTTTTTTTTTTTTTTTTTTTTATTTGGGGGTGTGTGTGTATTTTTTTTTTTTTTTTTTTTTTTTTTTGTGTGGGGGGGGGTTTGTTTAATTAAATATTTTTTTTTTTTTTTATTTATTGGGTTTTTTTTTTTTTTTTTTTTTTGTTTGTTTTTTTTTTTTTTTCTTTCCTTTTCTCCTTTTTTTTTTTTTTTTTTTTTTTTTTTTTTTATTTTAAATGTTGTTAATTTTTTTGGGGGGTGTTAAATAATTTTTTTTTTTTTTTTTTTTTTTGGGGGGAGAATTTTTATGGGGGCCCCCCGTTGTGGTTGTTTTTTTATTATATTAAATAAATAGGGGGGGGAGAGTATTTTTTATATAGGTTTTTTACTACTATAAAGTTTTTTTTTTTTTTTTCCCACTATATTTTTTTGGGATTAGGGGGGGGGAATTCCCCCCCCCGGGGAGGGGGGGGGGGGGGGGGCCCCGGGGGGCGAGTGTTAAACGTATGTCAAGACCGCATTTAATTTGGACTTACTTCATTTATGAGTTAGGGCCATATTTGCCACCAGGCTACAAACCGTAACATATGGTCTATCTGATAAATCATGTACTACTTGCGACAAGACAAGTGTACTTTCGTGCCCTAGGTGCCGCCAACCACCAGGTGCAAGGGGAATGATGCAACCATCCCTGAAGCTATTCTGCGACCACGAAAAAAGGCAGCAGACATAGCTGATCGGAGAACCTACCCTGACATCACAGTATAAAAACTTGAATAATGTCATGTCAGATTACTGAACAGTGACGTCTTGTGGCGTAGCATTTAGGCATTCTTGCCCAAGTCCCAAAATATTGGCAATTAATCTCACCGATTTCCTCAAAATGGGTAATGTTTATGTGGTATAGTGATCGGCAAATCAGGCAATGTGCTTGCATGGATTATTGACCATTTCAAGGTCAATACCCCGATTGGTGATGCTTCTTGATTTCTGGGTGCAATGCCAAGAACAAAATTAGGGCGTATTTAATGCTATGTGAAAATGGAGTTATAATTGCTCAAAATATATTTTTATTTAATGTAATGCTGATGCCAATCCAATTTCTGTTCAATATTCAAACAAAAACTGGAACAGTCTAATTTGTGTTTATGCTAAGTATCATAGCGCGAACCATTACATGACGTGTTGAATTGCAATGCACATTTAACAGCATGATAATCATCGATGTTTAATGTTAATGTTGATAGTTTTATTCTGCTAGAATTGTTTCCTGTCAGCTTACGAAAGGCCGTTCAAAAGTACCGTATTTCTCCCAAAGAAAGGTAAAACCACTGGTCTTTAATTTGCGTCCTGATCTGGCTTCCGTTTTAAGCGTTTACCACCATTTTACATCGCTTATCCGAGCATGATCAATCCATATGCATTGATCGAGAATATATACGAGTATATATATATATATATATATATATATATATATATATATATATATATATATATATATAAACGAGAATATATACGATAATATATACGAGAATAACAGAAATTGCATGCTGGAGCGCTGCATACCTTACGTAGAAGAGCGATGACATAATAAGTACACAAGCTGCGCTTAACTTATCGCTGAAACGTCGGATACCCTCAGCTGATTACGGCTGACGGTGTAAGCTGCAGTAGCAAATGGCTCTCATCATAATGGCGGACATGATTTATTAGCAAACTTGAGCCGGTGGCGGCGGCTGAACTGATGATGCCCTCCGGCGTATCTCGGCTATCGCTCCGGGTGGTAAAGTGAGGGGCACGCCATGCCGACGACAGGCCGTCTGGCCGCCCAGCTATGTCCTTCCAGTCGGCAGGGCAGCCGGATTATGTCGTGCCAGAATTGTCAGAATTGGAAAAAGCGTCGAGGTAAGTCGCCTGGAAGACATCTGGCATCTCTGTCTGTGTCCGTAAAACCCGGATGATATTAATTTCGTCGAATTTCACGAAGCTCCTGCAACGAAAGACGAGATATGTTTACACATCAGTGCAGTTAATTATTAATTGCTTACAAAGGGTGCCAAATCTATTCAAGTATGGGAAGTAATGAACGCATGGGTTTGCAAAAAAGAGTGCAATGACGTTGATAAATCAATCAATTGACGAGTGCACCCTATTTCAGCCCTTGTATGCCACCATGCCATATTCTTCCATGGTCTGACACCTTCCGCCACGTCACTACAGTGGCATGCCGCCGTCTGCCACGTCAGTCCCGTGAAATGCCACGTCACTCCCGTGACATGCCACGTCACTCCCGTGACATGCCACGTCACTCCCGTGGTATGTCGTCGTCTGCCACGTAATTCCAGTGATATGGAACTCTATGCCACGTCATTTCAGTGATATGACACTCTCTGCCACATCATTCCAGTGATAAGGCACTCTCTACCTCGTCATTCCAGTGATTTGACACTTTCTGCGACATCATTCCAGTGATATTGAACTCAATGCCACGTCTCTCCCGTGGCATACCGCCCTCTGCCACGTCACTGCCGTCATATGCCGTCGTTTACCTCTCGTGACATGGTAACAGTTGGCCTGCTCTGTTGTATGTGGTAGGCTATCGTCACATGCTAGCAGTTTGAATGTCCTGTTGTGTATGGTAAGGCTCTCGTGATATAGTAACAGTTGGCGTTTCCTGCTGTGTGTGGTAAGGCTGATGCCTGCATTGCGCTGTAACGACCGACATTGAATTTTCGTGAAAGGAGTTGTCCCTTGGTAACATCTGCCCTGCCCTCTGTCACAGGCCTACACACGCCTCCAGAGCCGGCACCTCCTGAGGTGCCGTCCCGGGGTCCATCGTCACACCAGGCTGTCAGGTCACTGCAGCGGCTCCAGACGAGCTACCCTGCCGACGGCGACTCCAACCTACCCAGCCCCTCAGGTCAGTATTTTACCTTATACAGCCCCTTATGTCAGTATGCCACCCTACACAGACCCCCAGGTCAGTATGTCACACTGTACAGCCACTCAGGTCAGCATGCCATCCTACACAGCCCCTCAGGTCAGTATGTTACCTTATACAGCCCCTTATGTCAGTACGACACCCTACACAGACCCTCAGGTCAGTATGCCACTCTACACAGCCCCTCGGGTCAGTATGCCACCCTACACAGCCCCTCGGGTCAGCACACCACCATGCACAGCCACTCAGGGTAGCACACACCTTACTTTGTGCTCGGTATTACTAGAAATCATCAAATAAATCTCTTCCAGATGCACGGAACGAGGTAGCGACCATGAGCAACAAACTCAGCTGAACTTATCGACCTAGCTTAGCTACTTATCCAATACCATTTAGCTGATGATGTGCTGAAGCTGTCTGTGTGGCTCCGTTGTTGTTGTTATTATGTGCTGAAGCTGTCTGTGTGGCTCCGTTGTTGTTGTTATTATGTGCTGAAGCTGTCTGTGTGGCTCCGTTGCAGAATACCGGTTGGCCGGCAGTCCAAGGTCCCACATGGGCCCTTCCCTGCGCGGCTACAACCCGAGCGATCCAGACAGCTACGTCAGTCTGGATGGAGCCCAGACCAGGTATGTCCAACGCTACGGAGCTGGATAACGAGCCCCACAGCTAGGAAGAGCAAACCGAAGTTCTGAAAAATAGAAAAGCTAGCATATATATATATATATATATATATATATATGGATATATATATATATATATATAATAATAAAAAATATATATATATATATTTGAATATTAAAAGCTAGCTTGATCTTCAAGATCCAGGAACGACTCAATATTAGACAAAATTGTAAATATATATTGTGACGTTTCGGCCATAGGCCATTGCCAAACAATGCACTCGTTGCGATCGGCGAACAGGTCGAAAATTCAAATTACTGCAGGCACAAAAACGAGGTCTTTTCGTCGGCAGTGTGTAAGAAAATTGATCCGTTCGTCCGTTCGTCCTAATTTCTGATGTGAAATGCCAAAGTGGGCCATATCTTTTTGGAGATCGAACGGACGAACGAACGAACGGATCAACTTTCTTACACACTGCCGACGAAAAGACCTCGTTTTTGTGCCTGCAGTAATTTGAATTTTCGACCTGTTCGCCGATCGCAACGCGTGCATTGTTTGACAATGGCCTATGGCCGAAACGTCACAATATATATTCACAATTTTTTTTATAACATTGAGTCGTTCCTGGATCTTGAAGATCAAGCTAGCTTTTAATATATCCACAATGATTGACCAGGAAATACGGGCACTTCTGAACTATGTACGTATATATATATATATATATATATATATATATATATATATATATATATATATATATATATATATATATATATATATATATATATATATATATATATATATATATATATATATATATATATATATATATATATATATATATATATATATATATATATATATATATATATATATATATATATATATATATATATATATATATATATATATATATATATATATATATATATATATATATATATATATATATATATATATATATATATATATATATATATATATATATATATATATATGTGTGTGTGTGTGTGTGTGTGTGTGTGTATGTTTGTGTGTGTGTGTGTGTGTGTGTGTGTGTGCATGCATATAAATCGAAGTAGCTCTATACTGAGGTTACAGTGTCTGGCAAATGTGCCCAGTTGTATTCGCCGTTAATTTTTCAGTTGACCATTCGCATCCAGTACACTTTAGCCGAGCATGTGATTGGTTGTTCCCTAGGTAATAAGAGCAGTCCCCTAGGTGATAGGGGGACCTTTTTCTATGCTCCTTCCTTTCTATGTTATATGTTTCTAACCTTTGGTCTATGTTTATATGCTTTCTAACCTTTTTTATGCTCACCGAATGCAATTTCATGCAAATTATGCTAATGTGTTCCATAGCTTGAGGAGCAGTTGCCCTCTCTGCTTCCATCTTCCTACACTTATGGAACCCCCTTTGGAAGGGTTCGTTGTCAGGCACCGCATGTCACACTGTCATTCGCGTAGGAAAAGGGGAGGTTGCTACCCACACCTACTTATCCCTTTTTCTGAAGAAAAGGAGAAGCAAAATTGTCGGATGTTGCTATGTATTCAAATAATATATGGCGACGTAGCTCCATTTGACTAACTTTCCGACTCCATTTGACTAACTTTCCGACTCCATTTGATTAACTTTCCGTCTCCATTTGACTAATTTTCTGACGCTGGTATAAAAATGCCGAACAGAATGGTCTGGATTTCTAAAGGAATTGCAGGTGGTCATCGATTAATTAGGACTATTTCATGTTCAAAGCACACCCTACTCTGTTTAAGTCTACAACGAAGGCAAATTAACTGGGCATATCAAAGGCACAATAAAGTTAATGTTAACGTAAATGGGTGTTGACGCTGCTTGCAAAGTGTACAATGGCATGTTCCTTATACACAGTCATCGTATAAAATAAAGGAAGGTATTGAAGGGATGTACCATGGATTTCAAAATTGTGAATATTTCCTATCAGTCACAATTGGAACAGACAAGGAATATTGAAAACTCAAAACAACAAGTCCAGTGTGGCCCATTTTCGTATGACATCGTCGTCATCATGGCGACATTATTCGCTCTCATTTTTGTCATCATTCTGATGATGGCAATAATGAGAATGAAGGCAAAAAATGGCTATGTTTCTTTGACGAGCCAGCTTACTGACTCATCTGGTCACAAGATGCTTTACAATATCGTCAGAAGCATATCCCACACTGGAAGCATGGTGTCATTGCCAAGTGGTGACCCAGGGCTTGGTGACCTGATTGTTGTTTTTCGAAGCATGTACAAAATGCGCAGGAATTGGTGCTAAGGCTTGAAAACATCCAGTTATTTATGGGCTTTGATGACAAATATGGACATTGGACAGCCTACCCCCTCTCTCCCCGCCTGTCCGCCATTAGTTGACTCGCCAGTAACATTTCGTTCTGACTACACGAACCACAGTGACGTAATTTTCTCACTTCGCCGTGCCATGATTTCCCTGTTGTATCCTATGTCTATGCATATACTAGATGTGCATGGGTTATGACATATTTTGAACGCCGGTATATCATCTCAAATTCCCTGTGTGAAGCAAGACGGATCTTCGTCGAATATGAACGACCCTTTGATCCATCCTTTGTGTGTGCCTTACTGGCAGTGAACTTTTGATTAGGGCGTCCACATTCGTCCAGATTGCACCATTTGCGCAGCATTGCTGACTGCTCAGGGCATGAGGCTGGAATTTAGCTGAATATCGCTGGGGCCATCAACTTGCAAACGGTTTGCACACTGTGCACACTGTGAAGCGTCAAATGTTACAAGCTCATCACCGCATATCTTTTCCGTTTGTTCCATTTCTCCTCCACCTACCACCGTACTCTCTCTGGATATATAAAGTGACGCGATAACGGAAATGACAGGTCAAATACTTCAACAACAGTCAGTATGTATTCAGTATATCATGTATAGTTCTATTCAAATAATGCAAATAATTCACATGTCTTGCCATAAATATTATTGACGCGAGTCATTGCCACTTCCCATTGCCGAAGAGACAAGTTTTTACCTACCCACGATCATCGTAGATCATGTCACGATTAGCCTAGTTTTGTGCTAGGCTTTTGTCAGATCATGGTTTACTTCATTCCATTGATGGATTTAATCGTGATCTTGAATCCCCAGTATTAGACTAAGTCATGAAATAATAAAAAAAAACATTGAAATGTACACAGGTACCTAGAATAAAGGAATGTATTTCACGCAATGAGACGTAGAGGAGGCATTCATATGAATAAAATACGCATGAATGCAACAAAAAAAAAAAATATATATATATATATATATATATATATATATATATATATATATATATATATATATATATATATATATATAGGATGCATCCTCTGATATCCATAATGCAGCAAACGATATATATATATAAAAGACATAAAGACATAAAAGATCAGTGCAACTATGAGCCACAAGGGCCCTTCTTGGTTGCACTTTATACACTGAACCAGTTGCCCACCAAATCTGTCAATCAACCCTCCCTGGAATACAGAAAAACAAGCCCCTATTCTTATAATGATTGTCTATGCCGTTTTTAAAGATGTTCAGTGTGTTGCTACCGACAATTGTTCCTGGCAGCTGGTTCCAGTGTTCTACTACCCTGTTGGTGAAGAAAGACTGTCTTAACCTTGTCCTGCTGTGATTAACTTTAATTTTGAATTGATGACCTCTAATTGCATCATTTCTGTTAAATTCAAACATTTCCCTGAGATATCCCTGTTCCTGACCATGAACAAATTTAAAAACCTCCATGAGATCTCCTCTCAGCCTTCTATATCTAAGTAAAAACATATTCAATTTCTTCAATCTTTCCTCATATGCCAGGTTGCCTATACCATTAACCATTTTTTTGCCCTCTTTTGTACTCTCTCTCTAAAAGCCAACAATCTTTATCATAACTAGGGGACCAAGCTTGGACACAGTATTCCAAATGTGGCCTGACATGCACAGTAAAGCTTCCTGATGACCTCCTCACTTTTGTATGACACATTCCTCTGTATCGCCCCAAGCATTCTTAGTGCATTCTTCCTGGCTTCTTTGGTCTGTTCTGATGCCCCAATTTTGTGTTCAAAATAACACCTAAGTCCTTCTGCTGCTGCGTCACAGATAGTACTTGGCCATCCATCAAGTATGGCGCCCTCGTATGCTGCCTACCTACATGCATGACTTTGCACTTATCAAAATTAAACTTCATTTGCCATTTTTCGAACCACTTCACAAGCTCGTCTAAGTCGTTCTGCAGCAAAACCTGCTCATTGTGCCCTGTTATTGCCCTAAAGATCTTCAAATCATCCGCAACTTTCAAAACCTTACTGCTTAGGCCACATTCAATGTTATTTACAAATATAATGAACAACAGTGGTCCCAGTACCGACCCCTGAGGGACTCCACTAAGAACATTTTGCCATGATGAGTTTGTACCATTAAGCATCACTCTCTGCTGTCTATCTGAAAGCCACAACTCAATCCATTTTAGGATGCTACCTGCAATGCCATGGACCTGAAGCTGCATCATTAACCGTTTATGGGGTACCTTGTCAAAGGCCTTACTAAAGTCACGATATGCTACATCAACCTGATTTCCCTAATCAAATTGTTCTGTAGCAAAATTGAAAAAGTCCAAGAGATTTGTGAGACACGATCTCCCTTTTCTAAACCCATGTTGAGTATCTTGAATCAATCTGTTTCCTTCCAGAAAACTAACTATTCTATCCTTGATAATTGATTCGAGTACCTTGCAGACTAGGGATGTGAGGCTTACTGGCCTATAATTTTCAACTTTCCCTCTTTCTCCTTTCTTGAAAAGAGGAACTACATTTCCCCTTTTCCAATCTGTTGGAATTTCATTTTGTGAAACTGATCTACAAAATATTATACTAAGTGGAATTGCCAGTTCCTTTTCAGCTTCCCGCAATACCCTAGCATAAATTCCATCAGGTCCTGCTGCCTTGTTTGGCTTTATTTTCTGATATAATTGAAAACAACATCACTATCAATGAAATCAACATTGTGTATCTGATCACCTGTCACTGAACTGTGGTTCACGGTTGGCAAATTTGTCACATCCTCCACTGTAAACACTGATTTAAACTGCTTGCTCAGCTCCTCAACCATCTCACCATCCTCACTCAATATAGTCCCATTTACTTCCAGTGGACCAATTGTGCTTGAAACTTGACTTAGCTTATAGAAACTAAAGAACTTTTTACTGTCCCCATTACAGTTCCTAGCCAAATCCAATTCTTTTGCCCGCCTTGCTGCTCTGGTTTTCTGCTTCACAGCATCTCTAGCTTTTTGATACGACCTTAGATTTACGATATTTGAAGCTTCTTTAAATACTCTAAATGCATCTTTCTTAGCCTTAATTGATCTCCTCAAATCTGGTGTAAGCCATGCTGGCTTTCCTACCCTTCTTTTGCGCCTTTGCTTTTGGAGGACATGTCTAATCTGAATTTCCCTCAAGTAAGATTTGAACTTTTCCCACATTTCACAGGCATTTAAACAACAAATTCTTCTTCCCATTTTATGGCACTTAAGCCTCTCTCATGGAGTCAAAGTCTGCCCTGTTAAAATTTGGAATCTTTGCCAAGTTATCCTTGATTGACCCTGCTATTTGTACCTTAAATCTCACTATGTTATGGTCACTTCTTCCCAGAGTTTCTCCTACAGTCAAGTCTTGAACTAAATCACTTAAATCTGAGAAGACAAGGTCCAAAAATGAGCCCTGCCTGGTTGGTCGCATTACAAACTGGTGTAAGAACAAGTCCTCTTCAAGGCATTTCCTAAACAGTTTACATGATGGGGAGCCAACACCAACATTTTGATATCCTTTTAGATTAAAGTCACCAAGAATAAGGCATTTCCTCTGAAAGCTTCTACTGATTTCCTCACAAATCACCTTATCGAGCTCCAGTTGCTGAGAATGTGGTAAGGTTCCTGATCGATACAAAGCTCCAATCCTCAGTTTATTGCTGTTGCCTCTTCCCACAGCAACATCAAGCCAAATGGACTCCACAGACACATTTTTTACCCCATCTGCTACTTTCTGAGAACTGTATAAGCTATTCACATAGAGCATTACACCACCCCCTTTCACTGCTGGACCCCTATTGCATGAAAACATATTGTATCCCTGGATCTCATAGTCCTGCAAGTTATCCCCAAAATATCCCTCACTGACCCATGCCTCAGAAATGCAAACAAAATCTGGTTTCTCCTCAGCAACATAACACTTGAACTCATCAAATTTGGATCGAATGCTCTGAGCATTAAGCATCATACACTTAACAAAAGTTCCATAACCCTCTTTGGCTTTTTCATGTTGAGTAGCTCTATCATCTCTGGATGAGCTACCACTCTGCCCCCTTGATCTACTGCTACCCCTATTTGCTGACTGTGAGGTGTTTGCAAGACTTCTCTCTCTATCAGCTACATCCCCCCATGGCCTGCCTAGTTTCCCTGTTTCCTAATGAGAGCCTCCTCATACCTATTGCTGAGCAATTCAACTCCTCTCTTGCTCAAATGTAACCCATCTAATGCAAACATTTCAGTCCTCCCCCAGAAATCCCCCCACAAATCCAAGAACCCCACCCCAAGTTCCTTACAAATCTTGGCCACCCTGGTATTCAGCCCAATGGCCCTCGAGTACCACTCTATGCTTGCGTTAACCATAGGGAGGATGGATGTTACCATTCCTCGTTTCCTACTCACAGCTAACCTACCTATCAAAGCCCTATACTCTTGTATTGTTTCCTCTGTTTTTGCTTTTCCTACATCATTTACACCAACCTGCACAATTACTGTTGTGCTCTCTCCACTACCCTTCATCACTCCTTCTATCCTATCACCAACATCCTTTACCTTGGCCCCTGGGAAGCAAACACGAGTCCGTTTGTTGGGGTTCCTGCTACAAAAAGTACGGTCCATGTACCTCACTCTTGAGTCCCCTATAACTAAAACTTCTCCCTCTTTATCGTCAGCTGCCTGGTCGTTCCTACCTTCCTCCTTAGCAGCATTACTATCTCTCTCTTGCAGTACCTCAAATATATTATTAGTTTCAATGCCTTTGTCAATTTTCCTTAAAGCTAGTCTCGTACTCTGGCGTCTAGCTACTTTCCACTCTCTACTATCATGGTCCATACTATCTCCACCCCTATCACTCCTAGACTCCTGCACCTGGCTTGCCTGGCTGACATTTCCTATGGTGGGCCCTGCCACCAAACACTTCAGACGCTCCACCTCCCTTGCTAACATATCTACTTTCTTACTCAAGTCCCAAATGACTACCATACACTTACACTTCCCACAGTCACCTTGCATTATCATTATTATTATTTTTATTTTTTTAAAATAGTTATCTCGACTCTCACCAGCTACAAACTCCAACTAAACCAAACTAAAATAATACAAAAACTCTAGATACCTTTGCAATTACACCAGTATATTGAAAATATACCTAGTGGTAATTTAAGCTCACTATTTTAGTCCTAAGCTCTATCTTAAACTTAAACACCAAAAAGACACTTCAAAGACAACTTAAACACCAAAGTCTATCTTAAACTTAAACACCAAGCGGACGCAGACATATTCCTCTATGCTATCATTACGTCCAGCTTATGGCTGTCCAGATAATAATCAACACTCTCAAACACAAGCCAGTCAGACCCAGTCAAGCTCACCAAAGATGCACAATTGGTGGGTTCCTGCTCCGGGCTACCATGATGTACGCCTATCAAATCCGGTTTCATCTTGCAGTCATCATTCCCGCCTTTGTCTGGAGTAATTCATATCCGGCCGGCCGAGTGGTAATGAGCCAGCTGAGCTTGCACCGGCTGCGGCACGTGCTCCAAATTAGTCACTTCCTCCCGGCCAGGTGATCAATCACAATTCCTGGCCGTAGTTCATTGCCGGCATAATGGGCTTCACTTTGGGCCGGCTGACGGCACAGTTAGGTAGCAGATTGGCCAAACTTTGACTGGACGTGGTCACCAGCGCAGCCTGACCTGGCGACGGAGTCATTGGCGGCTCGGCTGTTCTGGAATCTGAAAGTCGGGCCCGTTGTGCTTTTGGAGTACAGTTACGGCAGCGGTAGCGTATTTGTGGGAATGCCAAGTGGCCTGGCACCTGACACATCGCAAAGTGAATGCACAATAGCCCACAATGCTGCTATCTGATGTGGAATATTGGATGAGATGTAACCATGAAAACCTTTAATATACCATGGCTTAGTAAACTGACATGCTATTTACTCGTTATCCCAATGGAATGTGCGAAAGCGATGCTTCAACAGCTTGCAAAATGTATGCAGCAGTGAGGCTGGTGTTCATTGGTTGGTGAAATTCATCAAGAAATGGCCCTACTCCGTCGAACGGGAAGAGTAAGCAGATTGGCGTGTCTCCCTCACACGCTCAAACTTCGGCGGACGGATGCATCGTCTTCGACATGGTTGTAACTATGCGTATTAAAACGTCGTGGACTGTGGAAGGATGCAAGGTCCACATCCAATTTTGGACGTGCCTATAATAATGAAATATCACAAAAGGTCATTTTTGCGGCGATATTAATGGATGCATGCACCATCAGATTTCCCTGGCAATATGCACACTTCCACATTTTTGCTATTTAATAGACGTCTGAACGTGATTTGTATGTACTACCACACCCCACCCCTAATTGGAAGGAGGTTACTGTCAAAATGCTCTCCACGGAGGAATGGATGTTTTTTGGTGTGGTGGGGAGGTGCAACAGCCGGCAAAACAATGTCATACGCTAAGGAATGCTTTTTATTATTTTAGATTCTTGTTGCTATATACTTTGCTCATCCTGCGCAACCGCGTTGTTCTGTGATCGTCGACACATGTCTCCGCAGACTGGTGTTGGACGGCCAGAAGGGCAGCTCCGGTGACACGGTGATGCCGCTGGTGATGCCCGTGTACCCGGCGGTGCGCAACAACCTGTGTCACCACGTGGCGCCGCCCGCCTACTCACCGGAGCGGAACCATCTGAAGGAGGAGTGTCGGTACCGCTGCAGCTGGCGACTGGCCACCATCTGTCTGGCGCTGCTCTGCTGCCTCCTGCTGGCGCTCATCGCATACTTCGCAGGTACGTCCTGCTCCTGTTCCTGCTCCTGCTCCTGCTCCTGCCCCTGCTCCTGCTGGTGCTCACCGCATACTTCGCAGGTACGTCCTGCTCCTGCTCCTGCCCCTGCTCCTGCTGGTGCTCATCGCATACTTCGCAGGTACGTCCTGCTCCTGCTCCTGCCCCTGCTCCTGCTGGTGCTCACCGCATACTTCGCAGGTACGTCCTGCTCCTGCTCCTGCCCCTGCTCCTGCTGGTGCTCACCGCATACTTCGCAGGTACGTCCTGCTCCTGCTTCTGCCCCTGCTCCTGCTGGTGCTCACCGCATACTTCGCAGGTACGTCCTGCTCCTGCTCCTGCCCCTGCTCCTGCTGGTGCTCACCGCATACTTCGCAGGTATGTCCTCTCTCCGCTAGTGATCTCCAAAGGTGGAGAGGGCGTACCTGAAGTGTAGACCACCTCTCAGATAAGTCCTCTCCCCGCTAGTAATCACCAAAGGTGGAGAGGGCGTACCTGAGGTGCAGGCCACCTCTCAGGTACGTCTTTCCCCGCTAGCGATTACCAAAGTTGGTGAGGGCGTACCAGGGAGTTAGGCCGACCTCTCAGGTACGCCCTCTTCCCTCCGAAATATTTTGCTGTTGACATGATCCGAGCTCTGCTGTCGCTTTTCGTCTTACTTGGAAATATGCGGTGCGAATGATTAACCCATTAGCATAGCTGCATTTGCCTGACATAGCTGATTGTCTTTGGTGATTAATTCAATATGCATGATTTCAATGCTTCAATATTGCAAGTATTCGACACGGTTCTGTGCCAATCCCTTCCTCACATACATTTTGCTCCCCCAGTTGAGCCTATTCGACGTTTGTATTTAGTTGTTCGGTTTCCGTTCGTGATGCTTCGTCGGACGACGGAGATGCCTGTTAGATAGGTGATGGCAGCACCTCAGCGATCATGCATCTCCCTAACGAGAAGTCCTCGGGTCCGGTCAACGATAACTTCCTGATTGAAGAAGCAAATTGTTGCCAAGCAGGTGTGTCAACGAAATGACTACCCGAATATAGCGTTTCTCTTTGCTGCGGCAGCATTTACCACGGCGCATGCAGCATTTACCACTGCGCTGGTAGATATTTGCTGTTCAATTATTGCTAACAATCTGAGCTTATTAACTGTTTGAAGCAACCAGACATCATTCATGGTTATAACGTCACAGACGTTATATAATTAACATCTAATTGTGATAAGAAATGGACGATTTCCTTACGTACCACAATTGAAAGTAAAATAAGATGAAACGGTTCGGCCCACATTAGCAAGGAATGCTATGCTTTGGATACAAATTAGTTATATTAAGGTCTCAAACTTTTCGATCATGGATCATTTTCACGAGTAACAATGCTTCGTACACATCAGCTCATGACAAAAATCATACACTGAAATCGCGCTCTGAATTCGAATAACATCTTCGCATATTTTGCCGCCTTCACAAGATATCACGTTCACATCTCGCCGATTTGATATTAATTTTGGAATGATGACTTGCTGTCGACAATGTGTGACGAATGCTATTCTTTCTTCAGTACGTCCCAGCTTCTGATGAGGAAGCTGAGTTCCGTCTTGAGAGTTCCTTGGGAGCTATATATCCCAGCCTATCTAGCACCATTCACCTGATATTGCATAACACACTCCTCAACAATTACAAACTCCTCCGATCATGCCCAGTGTGCTACCATAGCCAATCTCATCAGTATCACATCTCGAAGGAAGGTGCTGAATCCACTGCTACGTACACCCTATATAAAGTTATGAAGTGTTTAGACTTAATAAGAGACCCAAGGGCCCATCCAGTTAAGTCTGTAAATGGAAGATACGATAAACCTGGTAAACAGACCCACCCCAACCATCACCACGTCCTAAAGAAACCATCCACCAACATCCCACACACCTATCAATGCTTACCTACCCTAGCTATCCAGCCATATTCCCTTGATCCCTCTTAACACATGTGGATTGAATGCATAACCAATAATTTTCAAACTGCATCCATGCCTGCTTAAAGGGGTCTGTGTCATGCACACTTACCTAGCATAAATATCACCCCATTCATTACAAATTAGAACTAAAACACAAAACTTTCCTGTCTAAAAAATTTGTCAACCCTACTTTTAAATACATTCAATGAGGAACTCCCCGCAACATCAGCAGGCAGCCTATTCCACTGATCAACAACCCTTTGACTGAAGACCTGTTGTCGTTTAACTGTCCTACACCTCAACTTCTCCAACCTGAATTGATGACCCCTATGTGATACTCTAAACTGAAGAGCGTCATTCAAATTGACCTGATCTAGTCCTTTAACAATTTTGTACATTTCAATCATGTTCCCCCTTAATCTCCATTACTTGAGTGAGTACATATCTAATGCCACAAGCCTTTCTCCATATTCTAAGTTACCTATTCCACTGATGAGTCTAGTTGTTTTGCGCTGCAGTCTTTCTAACACACACACACACACACACACACACACACACACACACACATATATATATATATATATATATATATATATATATATATATATATATATATATATATATATATATATATATCTAGGTAGGGGCTCCATGCTTGTACAGAATATTCCAAGTAGGATCGCACATATGCTAAGTACGGTTCGTCATGACTTCCTTTGCTCTTTTTTTCTCTCTGGGAGCGTATTTATTCAGCATCATGGAGCAACGAACATCTTGCTCTTATATATCACACTTCTATTAATGAGTCCCAGCATTCTGAGTGCCCTTTTCCTAGCTGAGATACATCGTTTTTTTCTTGCTTTAAGGTCTTTTGACACCAACACATCTAAGTCTCTTTCCTCTTCAATAACATCCAGTTCCCACCCTCCCATTGTATATCCGAAAGTCTCACCTCCAGACCCCAGATGCATAACCTTACATTTATCATAGTTGAAAGACATCTGTCATTGATCAGCCCACACATCAGTCTTCTTTTCTAATTTGCTGCCAATGGTGGAAAAAAAAATTGTTGAATGCATTATAAATTTGTTCTCTTTGATATTCATTGTCTTCTTCATCTAGCATGGATTCTGGGATTTTTTGTTTTGCTCTCTGTTCATTTATCAGCTCTTGTAATATTTGCCAAGCTTTTTTCCATTTTATTTGCTATAGTGAAGGGCGTTTGCATAGTGTAGCTTTTTTGCTTCTCTGATGATCTTGATGAGGATGTTCCGGAATTATTCGTATGTAGCTTCATTATGAGGATTTGAATTTTTAATAAACTTCTTACATAGTTTGTTTTTTCTCGATTTATGGAACATAATATACCAGAGCTAATCCAGGCTTCATGGGGGCTTTCCTCCTGCTTGGGATCATTTGCTTTGTAATAATATGCATGCCATCATTATATGCTGAGAGCAAGTCACTACATGCTATGTTTGGATGTAGCAGAGCATTGCATTCCATACTTTACATGTAGCGAATTTAGTAAGTATTCGTCTCTGTTCGTGAAAATGGACACAAGCGTTTGTCGGACTTCCAAATCCACCACATTCTTGAAGCCTCGTTCCATTAGCTGAGTACGCGGCTACCTACCATGTTGACCAGTGGTATCCTTCCTGATGACGACCAATGGCCTGCCACATCCCATTGTCCCAGCAGCGCATACAATATTTATATGGTTGTCATAGCAGTGGTGGCAGCAGTCGTCAAGCAAATATTGATACTTGATACCGTTGTCTATCCTCAAGACAAACCGTAGGCCGGGGCGAGATATGCGACGATAATGACTCCACGGAGGACAGGAAAATCATCCCTCATGTTGACCCTACCAAGAACCATTGCTCGGTTGCCATGACAACGGACGTTTGCCATTTTGAATGCGCTGTGAGTGCTTTGTCGATGTTTCCACGTATCCGATCCCCATTGCTTTTAGCAGCCCCGCTGGCATTTCTGGGTGATTTCCGCACGGAAAGGGAGATCCAGTAATACACGTATAAGTAATGTCTTGCACGCGTTTTGATAAAATATATTGTGTGCCAAAGCGTTCGTGTATGTATGCCAATATCATACGACGCCATCTTGTGTTTCGTTGGTCATGTCGGCGCTCTACATGTTCGCCATCCACGTGGAGACCTTTCAGGATATTGAAGAGAGCTAATTGTATTTCCTACAAAGTTGTAGCGTTCTTAGCAGGCGTGCAAAATTCACTCAAACGATCCAGCTTAACCGATAATTATATCTGAACTTTGAGACATGATTCGTTGTTCGATACCTACCTTGTAATTCATATTGTATACCTGCTTTTCGATGATCAGATCAATAGGCCTAGCAGTCTAAGCTGCACCTGTAACATTGTTCATGTTTTACGTGTGTTAGGTGGCCTTCAGCCAACCGGGGTACGTCGAGAGAGTCGGCGCGCGAGGGTAGCCTCTGCCGTCGTAACGTTGTGACGTCACACGCGGTCGGCCTTGAATCCGCGTCGGCCGCCACTGTCGAGCGGCCGCAGGGATCTGCCGCCCGGCGGCGCGTAGCCGCCGGCTCTGCAGAGAGAACCGACTGGGTCTGCCTCTGCGCGTAGCGGTGACATCGCGCGCGGCGGTAGCCGCTGGCCGGCGCGCGGCCAGAGAGACGACGAGAGCGCGCCGTGCGGTCTGGACGTACGGGTGTGCCGCTATTGTAAAACTGTCTTTGTAGTGCCGACAGATACGCCTAAAATACTGTCGGCACTTGTCATTTTTCGGCCCTTACTCACATAGTCAAATATAACGCCAAAGTACAGCAATATTTTGAATGGGAGTTGTCGCCACAACGAGCTACCCTAGACTACTTCACGAGCCAACGAGAACTACCCCACACACCACATAACCAATGACTTACATTGCTAACGAAGTGGCGTAGGAACGCTAAGAAAAAGTCGTGAGGGGAGGGGAAGTGTTACTCTTGTGTATAAGTAGTTTATTGCAGTAAGTATTGTTTCACTCAACCTCAAGATGACACATGGTTCCTGAAAAGTGTGGAGGGTTGGGGAGCTGGGAGAGTCATGACTACCGCCCGTTTCCAAGATTTGTTCCTACGCCCATATCGATGATTGTGTTTTGAATTCGGCTACTAAACCAGTCCCTATTTAAATCTTCACTTGCACGAAGTCTGACAAAAGTGCATGTTTTGGCACCATGTTCACCTGCACGAAGTCTGACAAAAGTGCATGGTTTGGCACCATGTGTCCCCAAACATGCTGCTGTCAGAAAATGCAACGGGCTCTATGCCGAAATAGATACAGGCTTCAATGATATTTACAGTCTCATATTTTCCGTCATGACATCGTCCTAGATGCATTACATTGCAGAACACATTTTTGGTGACTTAGCCATCTTTCCCTTTGGGCGTTCCGAGCTTGACTGGGCACACGGATAGTCTTTTGTTCCCACATCAAGCTGTCTAGCGTGCTTTGTGAAGCATTTCCAGCTGGCGTCACGCATCGTCTGCGTCCTGTAATATGGTGATGGTTCTGAAAAAGAACGGAACACATCTTGCAAACACTTTCCGGAAACCGCTATCACAGGGCAGATGTTTATTTATCGCAGCATATGCATACTTCCCGCCTTGCAATTGGTTTCTCCGATTTTGCATATGATTTACTAAAGTGATGCCGTTTTCTGAGAACCATTGTCGGAGATCAAGATATTAATTTCGCATTCATTGGTACCTTTAATCTAGAGTCCTCCATATGCATAGTCGTTAATACATGACTACAAGACTATGCCCTTGTGCTTTCATGTTATTCGCATTAGACGAATTCAGTTGGGCTCAGAATGAACATTCATCGTGTATAGCAGAGCTGGAATTGTGTGCGTGCGTGCGTGTGTGTGTGTGTGTGTGTGTGTATGTGTGTGCGTGTGTGTGTGTGTGTGTGTGTGTGTGTGTGTGTGTGTGTGTGTATGTGTGTGCGTGTGTGTATGTGTGTACAATAGCAGGCGATACACATTACACAACCTTTAAAAATAACGTCTGGTATTTGTCAGCAGTTCGTCAGCATTGGAGTGCAATATGCATTCACCGATGCGAATTGTCTTGCATTGCAACGCTTGAACACGGCACGAAATATTACAAAACAAGGTGCACTCGCTTAATTAGATTCTACATTGTAGGCACTGATTCAGATCGGCGTAGCACAAGCTGATTCAAAGTAATATGAACTAGCCCACTTGACCCACCGCTCCGCATTTCAGCGACGGGTTCACATGCTGGCGGCTCGGAGCAGTCGCAGTGTGTCTACGTGGAGGACGCCGTGGTGATGGCTCCTGACAGTACACAGCACCTGGAGGTCACCACAGCATCAGGTCAGTCTCCCGACAGTACACAGCACCTGGAGGTCACCACAGCATCAGGTCAGTCTCCCGACAGTACACAGCACCTGGAGGTCACCACAGCATCAGGTTAGTCTCCCGACAGTACACAGCACCTGGAGGTCACCACAGCATCAGGTCAGTCTCCCGACAGTACACAGCGCCTGGAGGTCACACAGCATCAGGTCAGTCTCCTGACTGTACACAGCACCTGGAGGTCACCACAGCATCAGGTCAGTCCCCCGACAGTACACAGCACCTGGAGGTCACCACAGCATCAGGTCGGTCTTCCCACAGTACACAGCACTTGGAGGTCACCACAGTATTACAGCCTCCTGACAGTAAACACCATCTGGAGGTCACCACAGTACCAAGCCAATCTCTCGATAGTACACATCTGGAAGTCACCACAATACCAGGTCGGTCTTCCAGCAGTACGCGATACATGGATGTCACCAACAGCGCTTAGTCACTCTCCCGACACCTGGAGGTCACCACAATATTAGGTTAGTCTTCCAGCGCATGAATGTCACCACAGAATTGGCTAGTCTTCCAGCGCATGGATGTCACCACAGTATAGTCAGTCTTGCGACAGCACGTGACAACTGAAGATCACGGCAGTATTTGGTCAGTCTCCGGACACCTGACTTCGCGGCAGTATCTGGTCAGTCCCCTGACACCTGAAGGTCGCAGCAGTATTTGGTCAGCCTTCCTACACATGAAGGTCACGCCCGTATCTGGTCAGCCTCTCTGCACCTGAAGTGCTAACATCCGATCAGCCTCCGGACGCCTGAAGTTCGCGGGAATATCTGGTCAGCCTCCCGACACCTGAATGTCGCGGCAGTATCTGGTCAGTCCCCTAACATCTGAAAGTCGCGGCAGGATCTGGTCAGCCTCCAGACATCTGAAGGTCGCGGCAGTGTCTGGTCAGCCTCCTGATATCTGAAGGTCGCGGCAGGATCTGGTCAGCCTCCTGACATCTGAAGGTCTCGGCAGTATCTGGTGTCAGCCTTCTGACATCTGAAGGTCGCAGCAGGATCTGGTCAGCCTCCCGACATCTGAAGGTCCCGGAAGTATCTGGTCAGCCTTCCGACATCTGAAGGTCGCGGTAGTATCCTGTCAGCCTCCTGACATCTGAAGGTCGCGGCAGGATGTGGTCATTCCCCTGACATCTGAGGGTCGCGGCAAGATCTGGTCAGTCCCCTGACACCTGAAGGTGGCGGCCGTATCTGGTCAGCCTCTCTGCACCTGAAGGTCGCAGCAGATTGGCGTGTGGCAGTGTCGCACGTGTTCCGCAGCTGTAGACCGGACTTTCGGCACCACATGATACCTGCCACCCATAGCAGCCACTCTGGCAACTCAAAACCACTAGACACTTGTCTTAGAGTTTGGGAGCCTTTATTTTCGTGCGGTTGACGTTGCCGATTGAGTGACCGAGACCAGGGTAGTCAGGCTGGTGCTGATGCCTCCCTCGAGATTGGCCGGTGACGTTGCCGATTGAGTGACCGAGACCAGGGTAGTCAGGCTGGTGCTGATGCCTCCCTCGAGATTGGCCGGTGACGTTGCCGATTGAGTGACCGAGACCAGGGTAGTCAGGCTGGTGCTGATGCCTCCCTCGAGATTGGCCGGTGACGTTGCCGATTGAGTGACCGAGACCAGGGTAGTCAGGCTGGTGCTGATGCCTCCCTCGAGATTGGCCGGTGCCGTTCGGCCATGGCATCCCTGGGAACGACGAGCCTCCGAAATAGAACACGAAGTAAGGTGAACGGCGCCGATATATACTGTTCAGCTATCTGGAGAAGAGCTAAGCTTAACGTGCTTACCATTTTTGCATTCACTTATTCACCCATTCGCAATGGCTTGTTCCTCATCCGGGTTCGGTGCGTGCACATTTTCCGTACCCTGTCTGATGCTGGGGTAATTATAAGCTACTAACTTTTCAGCTGGGGTATGCGGACGTTCTGTTTCCGGCCAACGGCGGACTGATTAGCTCTTGATCGTTGTATGTGGCAGTTGGGATGATTGGTGTATCAGCAGTACCTACCAGCTCCTCCCAGTCCCGTCGAGCTCCGCGTTGGAACTGAACATTTACTATATCTGGTCTTTCTGGCTGAGACTCCACTGCCAGCCCCGGACACCATTCCCCGACAATGATTACACACAACATGATAGCACTGTCTAGCACGGATACTTCAAATGCATTCATTGCACCGATATCAAGTGTAATTCGGCGCTTGAATGGCGACCTGTTTTCGGAGAGCTTTATGACATGCTTGGTCGCATGCAATCTCACTACTTGTCATAGCAATCATGCTAAAATTATTCATGCCGGACATTGTGAACGTTACTGGAACAATCAGGCCTGGAAGAAACTGAACGAAATTATGTTGGAAAAGTGGCAGGTGTTTGAGCTAGCACTAGTGGAGAGGCAGATTCATAGCCATCCAATCCTCTTTGCAATATCTTCCGATTAATAATTATGCATCCGGCTTAGCATTCGGCTATCAGCAGCTGAGCCATGAGTTCATTTTTTGGCGATGTGTGCAGAAATCCGTCGGTAATCTTGACTTGGAGTAGGCTCCGCCTTTGTGCAGGTCGGCAGGATGTCTGCATGGCCAGCCGAGTCGTCTCGGTCCGCTGTCGACCGCGCCCAGACCGCCGTTTGGGCCGAGCACGGCAAACATCAAAAGTCGAAACGCTTCGTCATCATTTCAAACTTAGCTTTCCGACTTTTTGGTATGCCGACTTTTTACGAACTATTTAGCCTACCAACTTTCGATTAACTGTTTATGTCGCGTGAGTTTTTATCCCGGTGAAACATTTATGTCACACTTACTCATTAAAGACGGATACATTTTGTGGATTGACCTTCGCTGTTCTTACCTAAGTTGCTGCTGTTTTGGGAAGTGCACGTTAATGACTACCAGCAATAACTTCCGGCATTCAGCCACCGGAATCATACTACTATATATCTAGGTTGATAGGTGGACTTTATATGACACCTGTCCCTATATGTCAGCATTATCACATGATGAGGTTCTGTACCAAATGGTAAATAATCAGACGGTAATATCCTGCAATTGTACGTACCCAGTTGACACTTAGAATCGTGGTTTTATTTAACATCTGCTCATACTTCCCATGTTTCAGGGTAGAAAGTATTGGTGGTCGGCCCTGGCATGAAAGAGATCTCCACCCCTTGCTCAGGACTTGCATGACTTCTTTATTGGATGGCTTCACTGGTTGACACAAATTGAAGTTATCACCGATTACTGGAAGTACATGCATTACATAGAACCAGATAGTACCAATCCCACATGCTGCCTATTCTGCAGGTGTAGGTGATGAATTGCCGGACACAGACTTAGGTGTAAGGTGATTCCAAGGTGATCACCTTGATGAAATCAAAGTAATTCCATTTGACGAAACCATCAAATAACAAGCATGTCGTGCTCTGAGCGTGCGTGCCACAATGCCGGCTGCAGACCGGCGTACCAGCCGTCTGTACGTGCGATCCCGACCAGCCGTCTGGACGTGCGGTCCCGACCAGCCGTCTGGACGTGCGGTCCCGACCAGCCGTCTGGACGTGCGGTCCCGACCAGCCGTCTGGACGTGCGGTCCCGACCAGCCGTCTGGACGTGCGGTCCCGACCAGCCGTCTGGACGTGCGGTCCCGACCAGCCGTCTGGACGTGCGGTCCCGACCAGCCGTCTGGACGTGCGGTCCCGACCAGCCATCTGGACGTGCGGTCCCGACCGGGCGAGCACCGGGCGACCACCGGGCGACCCCGACCAATCTTTCACACGTCGCACATTTATCCGACCATCCGCCACGAGGAGAGCGGCGCTGACGTCTCACGCGAGCCGCGGCCAGCTATCTGGAGCCGTGCGATCCGGCGCCATTTCCTGCGCGTCGTCGTGATTTCCGCGCCGAGACGGCGGAAATTGTCGAGCAGTCGGCTGGCTGGCGGCGCTCCTGAAAAGGCGCCGCCGTCGGTTTTGTTCACGTCGTTACAAGCGGCCTCAAAGAGCGTGCCGGCGGCACGTCACGCCGGCTCTCCTCGGCAATGAATGTGGCTCGTTTTGACAATTTAATGCGCGTCGTCCCCGCCGGCATCCAGTGTGTTATTACCGCCGCGTCGCCGGTTCTCGACTGTAGAATACCGAATACGGCCAGTTGCAGTTTTCTTATCTTGTCGCAGGGCGGTATTGTGGACGGCGGCGCGCCGACGCGTACATTTATATACCGCGTCTGCGTAGTGCGTTATTAAGACACAAATTTGAGAGTAGAATGCAAGTGCATTCGTTCGAGAACCGTACACGAACATCGACATCGAAATATAGAAGGCCAGTGCAAGGCGCTCTATTTCGAGAGAGAATTAGGACCGCTTCGTACTCACGCGCTCACTAATTTCCTAATATCTATGTCCATTTCACATCAAGAAAATGGTATTGTATGCTGCTCCGATCCTATTAACACTATTGTGGTTTTGCTGCTAGAGATCAGTGCGTTTTTTGGTATTACAGTCATGTGTGGGGTAGTTTTTGGTTCTGAATCAGTGCATGTTTTAAGATGCGATATGGTACTATTTGCATGATGCGCTATGCTGCAACTTCAATGCTATTCCCGAATCAATGTGTGCTCCTTGTGGGAGTACAGATCTCCGCTGGCTACAAAATGACGCATGACACAAGTGATTCTTGTGGAAGCGCTGATCTCCGCTGCTACAAAATGCCGCATGGCACTAGTGATTCTTGTAAGGGGACGAGTGGCCTAGGGGTAAAATGCTCGTCTCACAATCGAAAGGTTGTGAGACTATAAGTCGGTGAACTCGGTGGAAGTGTTAGGATGTTAGGATGAACCTGTGCTTGCCGGTGGATGTGTGCTTTAATGTGTTTTGTGAATTCTTGGAGTTTGTCATTCCAGTGCAATGTTTATGAATGTGACTGGGATGATGGTACCACTCATTTTCCGTGCAGATGCTTGCTTTTCAGGTTGTGAGCAAAATAACAACACATCTTTCATTTAAGTAACATAGCATAAAAAGATATGTTTAAAAAATGCAACATAACCTAGGGCCACTTCTCTTTATCATCTTTGTGAATAACATTGAGGTAGGGCTGAGGAATAGAGTGTTCAAATTTGCTGATGACATCAAGCTGGTAGGAGTGGCAAACAGTAGTGATCAATCTAGTAATATTCAACTAGACTTGGAGAACGTAAAAAAGTGAGCTGATCAATGGCAGATGTCTTTCGACTATGATAAGTATAAGGTTATGCATCTGGGGTCTGGAGGTGAGACTCAGATATGCAATGGGAGGGAGGGAACTGGATGTTATTGAAGAGGAAAGAGACTTAGATGTGTTGGTTTCAAAAGACCTTAAAGCAGAAAAACAATGTATCTCAGCTACGAACAGGGCACTCAGAATGCTGGGACTCATTAATATAAGTGTGAGATATAAGAGCAAGAAAGTCATGAAAAAACTGTACTTAGCATATGCGCGACCCCACTTTGAATATTCTGTACAAGCATGGAGCCCCTACCCAGAGAAAAAGATAATATATATATATATATATATATATATATATATATATATATATATATATATATATATGTGTGTGTGTGTGTGTGTGTGTGTTAGAAAGAGTGCAGTGTAAAGCAACTAGACTCATCAGTGGAGACGAGTGGTCTAGGGGTAAGATGCTTGTCTCACAATCGAAAGATTGTGGGTTCGAGTCTCACCTGTCGCTACTCTTCGCCCGCGACCAATCGGCGTGAGAGATTGGCGACGCTATATGACTCAACAGTCGACGTGTCGTAAAACCAATAGCCAACCAAGACTCATCAGTGCAATAGGTAACTTATAATATGGAGAAAGGCTTGTGGCATTGGATATGTACTCACTCAAGTATAGGAGATTAAGGGGGGGCATGATTGAAATGTACAAATTTGTCAAAGGACTAGGTCAGGTCAATTTGAATGATGCTCTTCAGCTTAGAGTATCACATAGGGGTCATCAATTCGGTTAGACAAGTTGAGGTGTAGGACAGTTAAGCGACTTCAGTCAAAGGTTTGTTGATCAGTGGAATAGGCTACCTGCTGATGTTGTGGGGAGTTCCTCGTTGAATGTATTTAAAAGTAGGGTGGATAATTTTTTTAGACAGATAAAAAAATTTGAGTTCTAATTTGCGATGGATGGGGTGAGATTTATGCTAAGTAAGTGTGCATGGCACAAACCCATTTGAGCAGGCATGGATGCGGTTTGAAAATTATTGGTAAGGCATTCAATCCACATGTGTTAAGAGGGATCAAGGGAATAGGGCTGGATAGCTAGGGTAGATAGGCATTGATAGGTGTGTGGGATGTTGGTGGATGGTTTCTTTAGGATGTGTTGATGGTTGGGGTGGCTCTTTTTACCGGGCTTATGGTATCTTCCATTTACAGACTTAACTGGATGGGCCCTTGGGTCTCTTATTAAGTCTAAACACTTTATGACTTTATATAGGGTGTACCTAGCAGTGGATTCAGCACCTTCCTTCGGGATGTGATTCTGATGAGATTGGCTATGGTAGCACAATGGACATGATTGGAGGAGTTTGTAATTGTTGATGAGTGTGTTATGCAATATCAGGTGAATGGTGCTAGATAGACTGGGATATATAGCTTCCTAGGAATTTGAGATAATGGATTGATTGGGGTGAGAGCATGTACTTTTCTAGTATCTTTTCTAGATAGGCTTAACCCAGATGGGCCCCTGTGGCTCTTATTAAGCCTTAACTGTAAAGAAGTTTTGCTCCCCAGAGCTTATCAGACATTTTTCCTTTCCCAGATGTCTAATAGTCAAACTTCCTTGGCACGTAGATAGCTAGTCAGGACCTCAACGTTTGCGATATTAAAGACCCCGGGAGTATTAATGCAATAGCTCTAAGCCTTCATCTCCGAGCTCTGATTCGACCATCTTGACAGGCACCTCAAATCCAGCACTTTTATATCGTGCAATTACTCAACAGTCAAACGGCCACAATGCTTCAGATTTTAATTGTGCAGCGTGATATACGAGTTATTACCATTGCCTCATTTGGCACAGACAGCTTCAACTGCTTCACACGATTCAAACGGCCATCCCACATCTTCATACATCTCGACAGTCACATCTTCATACAACATCTCAGTCTCTCATCTCAAGTTCCAAGTTCTGATATTCCAAGAGGCAGCAGTGGCAACAGATATTTCAACTTATATACGGACCGGTCTTCATTCGCTCTACAATTATCATAGCAAAGGACTACATCTCAACAGACACAGCGACTCTAGTCAGAGTCCTCAGACATACCTCAGTACCGTAGTGTGGGGCCGGCGGCTGGCCGGCGGCGGCTAGCCGCCCGCCTTCAGCGACCGCTCGGTCGCGCGTCTCCGTGGTGAGTGTTGGCGGAGCCCTCGGCTCCGCCGCGAGGTAAAACCCAGCCCGCGACACGTCATGATCACGCGACTTCTGAACAATACCGTTCTCAATGCACCCTACACCAGCTCGGCGGGTCGCGCTGTCTCTATCTCAGAGACAGACTACGTCAGCTCAGAGTCGCTCTGAATCTCAGTCCCTCTGTGGGAATCACTGCTGACTGCGTCGTGGCAGCCTCGCGCCGGTCCGGCGTCGGACACCAGAGCTGCTGCCTCAGCACATACTTCCAAACAACACCGACTCGGCGGCTCCGCTCTGTTCACAGACAGCCGGCAGATCGGGGCGCTGTAGCCCAATTGACATTTCACATGTCAGAGACACATGAACATTCATCCAGACATGTGAACATTCATCCAGCAGTCGATTATTATTATATGTCACCATTACATTCATAATCCTTACACACATCCAAGACACACCTGTCATATCACAGTCATACCACTCATGTACTTACACACCTGCTCAACTGTGGTTCCCAGAATATAATAACTGACACACGTCCAAGACACACCTGTCATATCACAGTCATACCACCCATGTACTTACACCCATGCCATTTGTCATATATACACTTTTCATCTTTCAGTCATGTACACACACACACACACACACCTGTCTATTGGGTTCCCAGAATAGACTTGCTTACATACATCACCCATGACAACCACATTCAAACATTGGCATTCACATTCACATCACCCCAGACATTTCATCATCAGTCAGACAGCGGTGGCCGGGTATCGAGGTCACGCGGCGGTGGTAGGGTGTCGGCCGGAAAGGGGGAGGGGAACAGGGTAAGGTCCACTGCTCGGCCCCAACCGCAGCGGCGGCCTGCCGGTATCTGCCGGAACCCGTCGCGACAGGCGAACTGTGGGGAGGGGGATACATTTCTGAAATCAAGTGTCCCGAAAACCAACTCTGTTACATAACACTTCATGACTTTATGATGTTGGTGGGGGGTGGGGGGACTTGCATTTTTTCTTCGTCCGGGCCCTCCTCAGAAAATCCTGACTGCGCCCCTGATCAAGCCATCATTTTGACCAAAGGGCCAGCTAGTTTGTGTTGCTTACGGATAGTTTTGATATGCCAATGAAACAAGAATCATCGCAAGATTCTGAAGTGCGCAAGTATATCACGACTATGCAAAGGCTTGTTTGTGCATTTGGAAGATTCGCTGAAGAAGATGACAGCAGCCTAATATGGCTTATTATACCAAATCCAGTTCACCATGGGTAATATATTGCTCCCAGTATAAGAATATTTTCCACAGCAACTGTCTCGAAAATGGATCGCTTGATAATTCGTTGAGTCACTGGCTAATTTGCAATGCAGCCAGAAGTACGCGCCGTATCTGAAGTATGATGTTGTTGTTCCGACACTACGACAGTGCTTCACTGTTTAATGATCACCCAAACACGCCTGGCGGATGCACGGGAGGATGTTGATTACCACGAATATCTGCCCTGAGCTGTTAAAGATCCATAGCGCTGAGGAAAGTGGCGTGCTTGGCGGCTCCCTCAATTCGTAAAGACGAGCGTGAGCCAATTCCGTTTCATCGTCGGCTGTCTGAAGCGCTTAAGCCCTTGACCAACTCTGCCAGTGAAATATTGAGCCAGGTGTGCCAACAGGGTAGTAATAACTACTAACCGTTGCACTGTTAGTGTGCGGTCGTCGCATCCCGTAGTAGCGTTTCTAGAGCTGTTGCCTCTTGTTTTCTGTCGGATATGTTTCCTACGAGGAGCCCTTCCCTGTCCATAAGACGCATCTGAGCCATTATCTCGATTGATATCTCAGGAAAATCCCAGTGAGATGAATACGCAATCGTGTGTATGCGTATCAATCTTTTATATCAGATCATCTATAAAAAAAACTTGGCAGACTCCAGTGCCCATACTTCCCCTAATTATACTAATATCCTCGCTTCCAGCATACTCCACCCTTCCCTTCCCCGTGGCTTCGCGTGGCTATGTTCTCTTCAAGTAGATAGCGTGGCAGAACAGAACAGAACATTCACGCAACAGAAAGATTGCACTCGGAGAGGCCTGTAATAATGTTGACCAGCACACATTTTACCACATTTGCACCTAAATGGGCATCTGGTGTAGTTGATTGACATGCAATATAAGGCTCGGTTTGCCATAGATACTTACCGTTTGCAAATGGTTACTTGGGCCGTTTTCATCACCTACCTTTTGCTTACGAACGTTTGCCCCATACATGTCGAAGGAAGCTTTCACACATTGTTACCACCAGGCATGAGACTCTCGGTCCACAATCGACGTCATCCTCATTGCTCATGGCTAGGCCATGGTAACAGTGATGTCCCGAGTTATGTAAAGCGCAATACTATCCGTTAATTAGTTCTTTCGGCTTTAGGGCGCATCGATTTCGCAATGCTGCTACATAAGTACATGTCCGTTTCTTCTATTAGTTTTGCTCTTCATGCTGCATTGTTTATCTTCACATGTTTTCTTTCTTACACCCGTCTTCCTCGTCTTCTTCTCCATTTCTTCGGAAGACGGTTGAGCACCACTTCAGCTGTGTTGGTTCGAAGAGCCGTCGCACGTTATGCACCGATCGTCACACGTCGGCGCCGGACAGTCCATCGCACCACTCCCGGGGGGATGGGGGGAGGGCAGTGCTCTGAAGACTGTGATCTACTAGTGTGTCCCATGGCACACAGGTGCATGGGGCGGGATGTGTTCAGGTGGACAGGGTGTGATCAAAGGGTGGGGCATGTATAAACATATGGACATGATGCGATGCAATGCTAGCATTGAGGGGCTGCCAATAATGCAACAACTGCAGCTAGAATATTGCGTCATCGAAGCCATATCAGGTTACGTGCTGGAAAGCTACTATCTTGCTGGGATAGTCAGGTGACACATCATCAGAGGATTCTTTTTTACAGCAGTAAGAAGTGGACAATTATTTCAAGCAGTCTCATTTGCATGCAATATGATTCCTGTTAACCACATTCCGTGCCGAAAGAAGATAGATTCTGCCCAATCCCATACCCGCACACCCAGTGTTTTTGTTTTGCTTGCCATTCCCAAACAATTTGCCGCTGTGTCGCGAAAATTGTGATGTTTCATAAAATTGTTATGCGCATGTTATGCTAATATTTTACAACAAAGATTGGCCCATCAGAGGTGGCTCCAAGCCCTCGCATATGGAAGCGTTATCTACTGTGTGTGATGCGGAAGAAACACAAATGTGCGTGACATACTTTCACCACATTTGTGAGCGAAACAAAGAATGTAAAGTTATTTATGGCACTCATATATAGATAATGATTGGGGAATGTGAACAAAAATACCAGAGTTGCACTGACGCACTCAAAATTCACATACGCATTGCAGATTGTTCTCTCTACCAACAGATATTTGGGGTCTTTTTATATAATTGTAATGTACTATGATTAAGTTATTTTTGTCTGTCTTCAAAAAAAAAATTGTATGGATCTGCGTACGCGCCTTGCATTGCACTTGATACTTTCCCTAGTGTATTATGTTGTTTTTACTTGCATCATCAAAAAGTGAAAATGCATGGACTTATAGAAAATATTCTCCTTTTACCATATCTATTTTTTGTTTGTTTTTACCTTGGCTAAAGACAATGCGTATCAGAAAGAGTATTGCATCACATCCCGAACCATGCTTAATTCATTAAAAAAAATTTGGCTGGTGAGCATGTGCACAGGACGGCTCAAGTGTAGCCAAGAATGTTTTATCACCTGTGTTTTGTTTTTATCCCCTGTCCTTTTTTTTTTTTAAAGTTAAAGCCATTTTAACTTTATTAACATAGATCTTGTCGAGACGAATCGAACGCCGTTTTCTGCATCCAAATCGGACCCGTAGTTACCGAGACCTTTGGCGGTGGGAAGCAGAATCTCGCCCTCGCCCCTCGTCCATGGTACCGTAGTATCGGACAGCCCACACAGAATAGGGTTAGAAGAAGCATGCTCAGAATGATTGGTGAACAATTACAGCTGGTTCCTTGCGTTGCGTCATTATAAATACAAGAAACCATTCATCAATGTCATGAAATCCGATAAGATCCTCGAGAGGTATATGCTTTTATCAGCAAGTGAGTAAGCAACAACGCCGCTTAGAACAAAAACAAAACGAAAAAGGCAAGAAGAACAACACTGGATCGATATGCATAGGGCAACCTGATTCGCGGTTGACGAAATTGAGCTTTCTGGGCTAAAGCTAAAAATAATTTCCATCCAATCCTGCCACATATACGTTCCGATGGTGATGGAGGCGCGCCATCTCCGGTCTCTGCTACTACCGTATACTCAATGGAGAGTGAATGTGACTGTACATGGAGAGTGAATTGCATCACTTGGCCAACTTCAAAGAAACATTTTAACGTGGCTTGCCATGCGTGACATGCAACATCTTCGGAACATTGTGAAGTTACGGTGCAGCCTATCCGAGAGAGACATTGGCAAACAGCCAATCATGGTCAAAATAACTTATTCACCCAAAAGAGCAATATTAAGTACACACGCATAGCTATCACGTACAGCCGGCGACACAGAGCTGGAATATGCAGAACTCTTTGGCAGAAACACTTGTACTAAGCTTTCTTGTTCAACAATAATTTAGTTAATCTACCCATGCCGGCACCTGTGCTTTGACCTGGAGTGCAATGTGCGTACTAAACTGAACTGTGGTGTACTGATATGACACGAGCTCTCTGACCTCGGCTATCAATGCACTGGGATGCCCTCCAGGTTATATACATTTGATGCACCTGCCGAATCACGCCACACACTGGAGGTCTATGTCTAACTTACCCAGCTGCCAATGTCTCTCAGGTGTTATGCGTTGAATTACTCCTATTTGACTTTAAATCGTGCTGAAGCTATAAGTGATGAATGGATCGGTGTATATTTAAGCAAATGATAACTCAATTTGCAGATGATGCGTATGTACAGGTCTCAGGAACTAATCCGCATCGGCAGGTACTTATGCTAATACCAAGCTGTTGGCATGCCTGCCTATTTTCCATGTCATGCCTATTTTCCGACAGGATAACAGATGAAATGCTTATGCAGCCCGTTTGCAACTCATCCAGGGAACACAAATAAAAAGCCACCAGGTTGTAGGTAGGTATCTGGGTAGCCTGGGTGCCTACCTACATTCTGAATAGTACAGATGGATGAAAGGATGGGTGTCCTTGTATCTACACAGATGCCTTGACTGGGTTGGTATAGCTGCTTGGGTGGATGAGAGTAAATATATCAGGTAAAGAACACCTACCAAAATTACATAGTGCATTCCTTCTCCCATGTATTAATTATTGTTGTTTTTTCTGGTGTGCAAACTATATCAATATAATCTACAAATTATCTTAACTTAAAAAACAATGACATGTATTATCGAGGGAGTATTTACCTTTCAGAGTTCAACCCCAATCTTTAAGAAGTATGCAATATTAAATTCCAAGGTCTACGAAGCTTCATATGTTGAATATAATGGAAAAATTCATTTCTAATTGGCATCATCATTGCATTACATCTATCTTCACTAAATCCCTCAACACTCCACATTCCACGAGTTTACCTACCCATTTTCGAGACAGATGTTCAAATAGAAAGTATCGTCTCTTTGCCATTGAATGTTTATGATCTAAGCTGTGGTATATTATCATATCTAGGCATTTCGGGTGTATAGTGGTGCAAAGTTATAGAACGATTCTGAAACATCACATTAAAGCATGCGTTTTTTTAGTTCGTTGAGTCGAGTTCCAACGACATTCTCCACATTAAGCGGACAGCTCGGAGCCATACTTCTCTTCAGCTATCTATACGTCTATTCACAACCAGTAATGCACGTATATGCATGATAGGCTGCCGCGGGGGTCCTTTCGTAAATGCTGAGCAACTTCCCAGAGCGAATTGCTGCATGTAGCGCTATTAAGTACGCGTGCACTGATCTTATATGTACGGCGTATCAAAATTGAATAGCGAAGTAACGGCGAAGCTTCCCAGCTGCCATGCTTCCCGGAGTTCCGGGAGATTTAGAGCGGAAGCCATCGTATTGATGTGGTTGAAATAATAGTTTGCAGTGAAGCATGTGCTGTATGCAAGCCTGATGAAGCCTTTCGATGTGAAAGAGGAGAGGTGAATCTTCTGCAGTCGCTTTGCATAGGCACCACACCGGGGCTTTCAGGCACATCACTCAGTCACATCATGTGCTTGAGTGCCTTTCAGGCACATCACTCAGTCACATCATGTGCTTGAGTGCCTTTGTGCGGTACGTGATGGTAGTTGGTGAAAGGTAACATGGCACATACCACGTAGACCTAATTTTGCGACTCGTTTTCGCTGGCGGAAATAGCAGCTGCTTGTTTACAGCGGCTTGCGATGTCACAGTTGTCAAAACACTTATACTACACGGAGCCACTGGAATGGTCACTGCTAAAAATAGCAAGAACAATATTAAAACTGGAATGGGCACTGCTAAAAATAACAAGAACAATATTAAAACCAACAGCAATACAAAACAGTAGTAAGACTACTTATGATATTAATATATAATTAGGTCAGACCCACACAGATCCGCCGGGCTTGTTTCTCCCTAGGTCGCTCTCTTCGCGGACGACTCCCACCGCTTCTCGGCGTGTAGCTGGCGGTGCAGAAACTCGCCGCCCAGTTGTGGAGGAGTTGTCCAAATGATCAACTTACTCACCCAATGTCGCAAAGCCTTCATACAAGCAGCATGGGAAGCCACTTTCCTAATCACTGAAAGCTCTTTTCTTTGCTTTGTATGATGGACCACTTTTAGCCATTGGTTCACGTGGACCATTGCGAGGTGGCCTATTAAAAAAGAAAGAAAATAGAAGTATTTTTGTCGCCACTCTTTGAAACGCCGGCTACTTGTTGGCGTCTCTCCGTCCATGTGCATGCGGCGGCTGGCTGCGCATGTACTCTCACGAATGGCCAATTGTAGAGGAGCGTGCTGCCACACTACGTGTTGTCATTATTTCGGACCGTTCTTACAGTGGCAACTCTGGGATATGTGCCGCCTAAAATTATCTCCTGCATCTGCACACAGTAGAGGATGACGATGAGCTGAAACAAAGTGTAGCCGGTGCATGGGCCCGGCTAATGCAAGTTACGACGTTTGGCCATGTTCTAGCCGCTTTCCAGCGCCAGACCCAACCGTGAAAAACCGTGAAAAGGCCGCTATCTCTTTGCACGTGGCCAGGGGCGGCGGCGCGTGTCGTGTGGCCAGGGGTGGCGGCGCGTGTCGTGTGGCCAGGGGTGGCGGCGCGTGTCGTGTGGCCAGGGGTGGCGGCGCGTGTCGTGTGGCCAGGGGTGGCGGCGCGTGTCGTGTGGCCAGGGGTGGCGGCGCGTGTCGTGTGGCCAGGGGTGGCGGCGCGTGTCGTGTGGCCAGGGGTGGCGGCGCGTGTCGTGTGGCCAGGGGTGGCGGCGCGTGTCGTGTGGCCAGGGGTGGCGGCGCGTGTCGTGTGGCCAGGGGTGGCGGCGCGTGTCGTGTGGCCAGGGGTGGCGGCGCGTGTCGTGTGGCCAGGGGGCGGCGGCGTGTCGTGTGGCCAGGGGTGGCGGCGCGTGTCGTGTGGCCAGGGTGGCGGCGCGTGTCGTGTGGCCAGGGGTGGCGGCGCGTGTCGTGTGGCCAGGGGTGGCGGCGCGTGTCGTGTGGCCAGGGGTGGCGGCGCGTGTCGTGTGGCCAGGGGTGGCGGCGCGTGTCGTGTGGCCAGGGGTGGCGGCGCGTGTCGTGTGGCCAGGGGTGGCGGCGCGTGTCGTGTGGCCAGGGGTGGCGGCGCGTGTCGTGTGGCCAGGGGTGGCGGCGCGTGTCGTGTGGCCAGGGTGGCGGCGCGTGTCGTGTGGCCAGGGGTGGCGGCGCGTGTCGTGTGGCCAGGGGTGGCGGCGCGTGTCGTGTGGCCAGGGGTGGCGGCGCGTGTCGTGTGGCCAGGGTGGCGGCGCGTGTCGTGTGGCCAGGGGTGGCGGCGCGTGTCGTGTGGCCAGGGGTGGCGGCGCGTGTCGTGTGGCCAGGGGTGGCGGCGCGTGTCGTGTGGCCAGGGGTGGCGGCGCGTGTCGTGTGGCCAGGGGTGGCGGCGCGTGTCGTGTGGCCAGGGGTGGCGGCGCGTGTCGTGTGGCCAGGGGTGGCGGCGCGTGTCGTGTGGCCAGGGGTGGCGGCGCGTGTCGTGTGGCCAGGGGTGGCGGCGCGTGTCGTGTGGCCAGGGGGGGCGGCGCGTGTGTGTGGCCAGGGGTGGCGGCGCGTGTCGTGTGGTCAGGGGTGGCGACACGTGTCGTGTGGCCAGGGGTGGCGGCGCGTGTCGTGTGGCCAGGGGTGGCGGCACGTGTCGTGTGGCCAGGGGTGGCGACACGTGTCGTGTGGCCAGGGTGGCGGCGCGTGTCGTGTGGCCAGGGGTGGCGGCGCGTGTGGTGTGGCCAGGGTGGCGGCGCGTGTCGTGTGGCCAGGGGTGGCGACACGTGTCGTGTGGCCAGGGGTGGCGGCGCGTGTCGTGTGGCCAGGGGTGGCGGCGCGTGTGGTGTGGCCAGGAGTGGCGGCACGTGTCGTGTGGCCAGGGGTGGCGGCACGTGTCGTGTGGCCAGGGGTGGCGGCGCGTGTGTGTGGCCAGGGTGGCGGCGCGTGTCGTGTGGCCAGGGGTGGCGGCGCGTGTCGTGTGGCCAGGGGTGGCGGCGCGTGTCGTGTGGCCAGGGGTGGCGGCGCGTGTCGTGTGGCCAGGGGTGGCGGCGCGTGTCGTGTGTGTCGAAAACTGTGGCACCGGCCAGTGTGCCAATCGCCATGGCTACATGACGGTGTTTACGTGGCGGCGATCTTTTCAGTGGCTGAGCTGTGTTGTGCTATGCTGTGCTGTGCTGAGCTGAGCTGAGCTGAGCTGAGCTGAGCTGAGATGAGCTGAGCTGAGCTGAGCTGAGCTGAGCTGAGCTGAGCTGAGCTGAGCTGAGCCAAGCTGAGCTGTGCTATGCTGTGTTGTGCTGTGCTGTGCTGTGCTGTGCTTGTTGTGCTGTGCTGTGCTGTGCTGTGCTGTGCTGTGCTGTACTGAGCTGAGCTGTACTATGATGTACTGTACTGTACTGTGCTGTACTGTACTGTTTTGAGATGAGCTGAGCTGAGCTGAGCTGAGCTGAGCTGAGCTGTGTCTATTCGGGCCGTCCGCGTACTGAGATCTGTCAAAGTCAGACGCCAGGAAAAGTATTTGTGCATGCTAAGCCGATGAGGGGACGCTGGATTTGCGCGCCGCCTACTCTCCAGCCACTCCCGGGCCCGTGGTCGGCCCGGCCCGGCTTTGGCGCGATCACCGCGAAACCGTGTCTGTCGGTGGGCCGACACTGCCACTCGCCCAGTGCCACTCGCTTGGTGCCACTGACACGTGCCCGGAACGGCCGAGCCGGCCGCCAATATGTGACGCGGTCGTTTTTTCACTCGACACTCTGAAGCGTCATGTTGAGTCAATGGAGGGTGTCGGTGCACAATGGAGTGCGTGCCACGCACTGGCAATCGTATTGGAAAGAAGGCAGGAAGCCTGAGCATGCATCAGATGGAGATTTAAACCTCGCATAAATTCCCAAGTCGTCCAGGAGACAACGGAGACATTTCGATGACCCCGTGATCCGTGAGTGCAAGATTCCACTGTGCCAGCCTGTGCTAAGTATACTGGAGATGGAATGAGTGGTGTGGGACTGCTTCCTGAACTGCCATCACGTACTTCACTATCTGTGCTCTGTTATGCGATCACTGAGCGTGTGCTGACAGTGGTACAGTGACCATGAACTGACGTGAAATCCTGGGACGTCATGCCCCGTCTTTATTGGATAGCTGATCAAGCGAATTACGCTAGACGGCAGTAGCGCTGAGAAATAAGTCTACATGCACCTCGTTAGTATTGTGTTGTCGCTTAGTACATCCGCACATGGCATCGTATCTTCATCTGCACGGTAATGTAAATGGCCAGTTGCGGTGCACGTGTGGTGATCACCTCACACACCGACCATGCCGCCGTCTCGTCACGTGCCCCTCCCCACCCCCAGCGGAGCCGGTGGGTCGGTCAGTATCGACGAGGCGGCCCCCTGTCCAGACGGCCGAACCACCGCCGTCCCGCCTGCCGCTCAACACGGCCGTCACACACCGAGTGTTGCCACACCAGCTCTGGACTCTGGAGCACGACAGCAGACAGCCACAGGTCAGTGACCTGACCCCGTGACCTGATCATGTGGCCTGATCCCTCTGTCACTCAACACGGCCGTCCAACAACAGCTAGCGAGCAACACCCCGTAACCTGAGCATGTAACCTGATCCCTCTGCCACTCAACACGGCCGTCACACACCGAGTGTTGCCACACCAGCTCTGGACTCTGGAGCACGACAGCAGACAGCCACAGGTCAGTGACCTAACCCCGTGACCTGATCCCGTGACCTGATCATGTGCCTACCCTGCCAAACATCACACACCGAGTGTTGGCACACAGCTCTGGACTCTGGAGCAGAAGCAGACAGCCACAGGTCAGTGACCTACCCCGTGACTTTTACCCTGTGAGCGGCCTCTGCCACTCAACACGGCCGTCACACACACCGAGTGTTGCCACACCAGCTCTGGACTCTGGAGCACGACAGCAGACAGCCACAGGTCAGTGACCTAACCCCGTGACCTGACCCCCGACCCCTGACTTGACCCTGTCTACACACACAGTGTTGCCACACCAGCTCTGGACTTGGAGCAGACAGCAACACCACAGGTCAGTGCCTGACCTGATCCCGTGACCTGATCATGTGACCTGATCATGTGACCTGATCATGTGACCTGATCATGTGACCTGATCATGTGACCTGCTCATGTGACCTGATCATGTGACCTGATCATGTGACCTGATCCCTCTGCCACCCAACACAGCCATCACACACCGAATGTTACCGGCCGGGGTCGGTCGTATAGTCTGGCATCCATCAGCGCCCCATGCCTCGACTCCATTACCAAAACGCTTCCGCCACCGAGTGACAGCCTCTGCCCACCCGACCCACCGCAACGCAAAATAATGGCGCACGTCGGTAAATGACAAGAGCAGGCCCACCCTAGCATCGCATGCAACATGAAAGGTTGTGTGCTCGAGAACTTATGGTACGTCAGAGAATATTCACTCACCGAGACGGACAGCCGTAATTGATTTACTTTCGAACCGCAGTCCAGAATCGGGGTGACACGGAATCGGAATGAGTGATTGTTAAAATGAAGCGAACCCTGACCTTCCCGGCATTATCGTCACCTCCCCTTCCCCTATCTATCTCATTGCAGTAATTCGCCATCTTCATACCTCGCGGCGCATCCTGACTTCTGCTGGAAGAAGGTCAAAGGTGGGGAGGTTTCGAGTTGGCTGGTTTCTGCTGGGGGAAGAGTTTCAACTTGCATTATAAATGACAGTGAATTTATTGTTTCTTTTTTCTCGGCCAACGTATTGTACGTTCCATCCACCCGTTTTGTTCTTTACATCCAATTTTCAGGCATAGTAGAAATTCATGCAACTACGCATATATATATATATATATTAGTTAGGCATGAACTGCACTTTTCAAATGTGTCATGACTTTGGAATATGCAAAGAACCTATACGTCCAGTCACTCCATGTGGCGGAAATTGCAGCCACGTTCGTGGTATTCCTTAATGTCACTTCGAAATCTCGCAACGCCCCCCCCCCCCCCCCCATGAGCAGTACTTCCCGTCCAGGCCGGAAGCGAGAGGAGGAGGCGGAGTATATCTCAGCTGGAAGCCACTGTTCTAAGGTGCATTGCCTTGGTCCTTCTACCGTGTTAGCGCAGGAAATACACTCACGCTCTGTTTTCCTGGAAAAACAGGGTTATAACCTCGCCTTCCCTTGACCGAAGCAGTGGGCGATAACACTGACCTCCCTGTGGGTGGTAACCATGACCTCTTCAGTGGATCCTACCTGCCATCCCCTCCTCCAGTGTATGCTGACCCTGACGTCCTCAATGGGTAGTACTCTGATCTCCTCAGTGGGCCGTAACCCTGATGTTCCCAGTGAGTGGTACAGCATACTTGCGATTTCCAGTGGGTGGTAGCCCTGATCTCCCCAGTGGGTGGCCACACTGACTTTCTAAGTAGGTGGCAACCCTGACCTCCCCAATCGGTGGTAGCGCTGATCGCTCCAGTGGCGGTGGCCCTGACCTCCTCGGTGGCGATAACCCTGACCTCCCCAGTCGGTGGCAACCCTGACCTCCCCAGTGGCGGTAGCCCTGACCTCCCCAGTCGGTGATAAATCTGAACTCCCCAGTGGGTGGTAACCCTTATCTTCCCAGTGGGTGGCATCTACGATCCCCAGCCGATGATAGCTCTGACCTCCCAAGCTAGTGGTAGGCCTAAGCTCCCCAATAGGTGGCAGCCCTGACTTTCCCAGTAGATGGCAATCCTAACCTCCCCAGTTGCGGTAGTCCTGACCTCCCCAGTCGGTGGTAGCCCTCACCTCCCCAGGGGACGGTAGCCTGCCTTGCCCAGCCGATAGTACCCCTGACCTGCCCAGCCGGTGGTAACCCTGACCTGCCCAGCCGGTGGTAACCCTGACCTGCCCAGCCGGTGGTAACCGTCACGCCGGCCGCAGGTGGTAACCCTGATCTGCCCAGCCGGTGGTAACCGTCACGCCGACCACAGGTGGTAACCCTGACCTATCCAGCCGGTTGTAACCCTGACTTGCCTAGCTGGTGGTAACCGTCACGCCGGCCGCAGGTGGTAACCCTGACCTGTTCAGCCGGCGGTAAACGTCACACCGGCCGCAGGTGGTAACCCTCACACCGACCACAGGTGGTAACCCCTGACCTGCCCAGCCGGTGGTAACCGGTCACGTCGGCCGCAGGTGGTAACCCCCGACCTGCCCAGCCGGTGGTAACCGTCACGCCAGCCGCAGGTGGTACCCTCCGACCTGCCCAGCCGGTGGTAACCGGTCACGTCGGCCGCAGGTGGTAACCCCCGACCTGCCCAGCCGGTGGTAACCGTCACACCTGCCGCAGGTGGTGCACCTGAACGTGACGTCTCCGTGGTCGGCCAGCCTGGCCGTGTACGGCAGCCGCAACGTGCCGCCCACCGTCACACAGCACGAGTGGGCGGCGTTCGTGCGTGCCGGCCGTGTGCAGCGTTCGCCGCACCGTCTGTCGCGCTCTGTGCGCTCCAGTGGTCGGCCACAGGCCACCGTCACCGTCACCGAGTACCTCGAGTCGGGCCACTGGTACCTGGCCGTGCTCAACGACCAGCCCGGTCCGGCACTGCTGACCGTGGTGCTGACCGTCGGCGACACGGGCACACTCAACTGTCCGGCAGACTGCTCCCGCCACGGCAGCTGCCACCTGGGCGTGTGCTCGTGCCGACCCGAGTACACCGGCGACGACTGCTCCATTGGTGAGTACACCGGGGACGACTGTTACATTGGTGAGTACACCGGGGAAGACTGCTCCATTGGTGAGTACACCGGCGACGACTGCTCCATTCGTGAGTACACCGGGGACGACTGTTACATTGGTGAGTACACCGGGGACGACTGTTACATTGGTGAGTACACCGGCGACGACTGCTCCATTCGTGAGTACACCGGGGACGACTGTTACATTGGTGAGTACACCGGGGACGAGTGTTACATTGGTGAGTACACCGGGGAGATCATTGGTGAATAACCGGGGAGACTGCTAAGAACACCGGAGGATTGCATAGGTAGTACACCGGGACGACTGTTACATTGGTGAGTACACCGGGGACGACTGTTACATTGGTGAGTACACCGGGGACGACTGTTACATTGGTGAGTACACCGGGGAAGACTGCTCCATTGGTGAGTACACCGGGGACGACTGCTCCATTGGTGAGTACACCGGGGACGACTGTTACATTGGTGAGTACACCGGCGACGACTGCTCCATTGGTGAGTACACCGGGGACACTGTTACATGATACACCGGACGACTGTTACATTGGTGAGTACACCGGCGACGACTGCTCCATTGGTGAGTACACCGGGGACGACTGTTACATTGGTGAGTACACCGGGGACGACTGCTCCATTGGTGAGTACACCGGGGACGACTGTTCCATTGGTGAGTACACCGGGGACGACTGTTACATTGGTGAGTACACCGGCGACGACTGCTCCATTCGTGAGTACACCGGGGACGACTGTTACATTGGTGAGTACACCGGCGACGACTGCTCCATTGGTGAGTACACCGGGGAAGACTGCTCCATTGGTGAATACACCAGGGAGGACTGCTCCATAGGTGAATACACCAGGGAAGACTGCTCCATTGGTGAATACACCAGGGAGGACTGCTCCATAGGTGACTACACCGGGGAGGGATGCCCCATTGGTAAGTACACCGGCGACGACTGTTCCATTGGTAAGTACACCGGTAAAGGATGCACCATTAGTAAGTACATCGAGGAGGAATGATCCATTGGTGAGTACACCGAGGAGGACTACTCCATGGCTGTATGCACTGGAGAGGAATGCTCTAATGGCGAATTCACCGGAACGACACTTATATTGGTGGATACACCGAGAACGGCTTTGCGCCCTTGGCTTTGTGTGGTGATCACTGGCTACTTTGACAATTGTACGGGTGACGGGCTTCATAACTATGCTCTGAAATTCCATTGAGATTCTTCGTCGTATTGTTTGCCCACGCATGATTACCCAGAGGTGGAACGCCGCCGGACTTGTGGAGTCAGGTCGTGCGTCTTCAGGCTCGATTTGATCGACTGTATCCTCGCATTGTTCTAGTGACTGAGGACAAAGCGTTGGGGAAGCTTGAGCCCATTCCCATCATATATACATAAATAATATATATATATATATATATATATATATATATATATATATATATATATATATATATATATATATATATATATATATATATATATATATATATATATATATATATATATATATATATATCATTTGTCTCAACATCATTCCCATGGGTGAGTCGGTTAGCAGAGTAGAAGGGCACCAATTCTGGTAGACGACTGAATCATAGAGTACCTTCGAAACTCCCAGCCTGGAAAATAGTAAGGTGACATGCTACTGTTGTCGGATTTATGTCCGTTTGTCGTTCAACTTTAGGGTAACTCTTTTTCGTTGTATAACTTTCGCTAATAGCACGCCTGTCAGGTGACAATATTTTCGCTACATTTCGTGGATGCAGAAAAATGCATTGTGGGTGGCTCATTGCAAATGACAGGAAGTCTATATGCGTCATCGGTTCTAGAACTTGGAAACAGTGTCTCGCAGTCAGATAATGTGTTGGAAGAACGGTGTCCAGGGTTCTTTAACCTGCTAATACATTGTCAATTGGACAGCCTAAATCGAAGTTCAGTATTTACCTTTCTGGGCTTGGGCGGAAAGCGTCAGGATTCTACCTACGTCACAATATTTGATTTATATGCATCTAGGAAGCATTCCAATTCTGATTGAACTTGTTCTGCCCAATGCGACAGATGTGGAGCATTTATATACCCGTTTTTGTTTTGGGAGCTTGGAGATTTGAACTCTGTTTTTTTAAAATTTGTTTTGAATTTCTTTGATGGAGGAAGCATTTAGTTTTCAGTTGGTGATTCATTGCCTTTTCCTCAACAAAGTATGTTAAAAATCACCACCTTGAGCAGTGCATCACATACTTCCTGGTATTTAATCTTGACCTAATCGGTGACCTTCACCTTTGTGTGTGTCATGGCATAGGATGCGTCTTCAGTTTGCATATCATCGGCAATATAGCACGAAATTTCACCCTTTGTGGCCAGTTTAAGCTAAGGCGACAATCGGTTGACTGATTACACCACGGAGATTGACCGATGTGACCTGGCCGGGAAAGGTAATCAAAACAGATGGACGAAGATAGTCAACAAAGCTCTGAAATGGTAGGGATGAAGCTGCGCTCTCCCCTTTACTGCATCTCACCATCAGCTTAAAACAAAAATTAATCAGCTTACAGCAAAAGTTTATCAGCTTAAAGAAAAAGTTTTTGTAGGTCAAATTTCCTCCTCGCCGCAGTGCGGGTGATGGAACAATTCTGCCGCACTGCGAATATGAAGGTTCAAAGGAATGCATAATAAATGTTGCATCAATGTCATGAGAAAATACAGATAGGCACGACTTCAAAATTGCATGCATATTCTGCACAACATGGCTCAATCCGAAGCTTTAACCCCTACTGAAGTATGTACATTCATTGTTTGTGTCATGTGCTGCTAAATTTGTCACTACAATATTGCCTCACGTCTCCTGACCTTCCGCTACTAGTCCACCCACCTCAAAAGTTGCCTTGTGGACAAATGCTTTTTCCTCACACCTCGAAGTATAAGTTTAGGGGATTGTGACACTTCTTAGCGAACTGATTTACATTGTCCATCTGTCAGCAGATCTCAAGAGCACATGATATATCTCAACAGTGCTAGTAATTTCTCTGAAATTTTAAGATTAACGGATTAACCCGTGCCCGCACTGCGAGGGATATTTTGCATTGCGTAGGGTAGGGGCCAATTTGACCACCTAAATTTGCTCGTTGCCCGATGTCAATTTGCTTTGAGCAAGGTAGAGTGAGATGCAGGAGATGCAGTGTGTAGTGTGACTACATGCTTGGACGCTTATGGTTATTTAATACATTTTTACCTAGCTGTTTTGGTTGTCATTCCAGGTCAGGGCAAGCAGGTCATTTTCTGGGTGAAAGTCAGTACCAATTTTTGCGGTCGTTCCAAACCCTGGTGGTAAACCAAATGCGATTTCGTATTGCAATATTGATGATATGCAAACTGACGAATTAGCATAATACAAGTGACCCATGCGAAGGTCAAGGTCACTGATCCTATGAAGGTTAGATACCTATAAATATGTGATGAACTGCTTAAGACGACAATTTTCGAAGCAGATGACACTCGGTGAAAGGTAATAATTGCCAACAAAAGAAAACCACATGTTTTCCACCCTCTTTGGGGATATTCAATGACAATAGAAAGTGGTTGGTTTGAATATTTTTCACAAAAATCGAGAACAAAATCCGGTATATTCTATTCCAATTTACAGACTCCAATCATATATAAATTAGCCCAGTAGTGCAACACCCTGGTTCAGCCATGCTTACTTCATAATAGCCCGTATTTTAGCCTCTTCGGTGCAAGGAATGTATGTGCTTTCGGAACGTTTCAGGTTAAATCTCAGTAACCGAAACGATAATGACTTGAAACCTGGCAAGCTCTTATAGAACCACCACATTTGCCACCACATATATGCGGGGCGTTCAATCAATATTGATTAGTAGCGGAGATGTATATAAGGAAACGTTTTTATTGTTTCATTTCACGTTGGGTTCAGATCTGAGTTCACATTTTGTATTTTCACGTCTTTCTATGATTTCTCTATCAACCCATACTCACCTTTAACTTTGGTTTGCCTGATTTTTGGTTATGAAAAATACTTCAATATATATTTACGAACTGTATTGAGACGAGGTTGTGACTTGACTTTGAGCCTACCTAGTTCCGGTTTTTAACAACCTTGAACGCAATTTGTATGCAATATGCTCTCATCGATGATCAACAAGATGCACAATTTCAAAGCGATAGTGTGAAATGTTCGTGGAATGCCTCGGAGAATATCGGGGTGATTAATCAAAATGAACTCTCGCCCACCTCCCACACGTCGCGAGGGTTAACTGCCAATTATGTCGAAAAAGAAAGCTAAGTTCCTTCTGTGCATCGTTTCCATCCCACAGGTACTTCGAGATGAACGTCAAACACTGACCTGGAATGACTCTCCAGGGATCTGTGCATTTGTGAGAGAAATAATTACGAAGCAACTTTGCAAATTGCGATACTTCATTGTTTAATGATTATGGCATGAAACATATCTTTACAATGGAAATGTGTGTCTTACATTTATTTGATGGATTATATTTACATTTTCTGGTTGCATCGGAAACGCATTTATTAGTTACATCGATGAGCTAAACACCTTGATCGTCATCGTCACCGCATCACAGCGCAGGGCCGATCCACATCACTTCACGTCTAATGCCGTACCAAGTCCTGCGAATGATGAGGATCACATGTCCAGGTCAGAGGATGTAATGGTATTACAAAACAGGCGGACCAAGTGACGACGATTGCTTGAGACGGCATGCGTCGCCGCTAGGACATCACGAACACGTCGACGGGGTTTTCCAGGGTGGCGCATACCACGGAAAAAGACTAGCCCGAAGTGGACGTTGCTGGGGGGTGTTTTCACCGTTACCGTGACTCCGAGTGAGCACGGTCACAGGAGTGGGATGCACACAGGCACACGCGCAGGTACATACATACACACAAACTCTCTCTATGTATCTCTCTCTCTCTCTCTCTCTCTCTCTCTCTCTCTCTCTCTCTCTCTCTCTCCTCTCTCTCACTCACACACACACACACACACACACACACAACACACACACACACACACACATATAATATACATACATATATATATATATATATATATATATATATATATATATATATATATATATATGTATGTGTGTGTATATGTGTAGGTGTGTGTGTGTGTGTGTGCATACACACACGCACGTGCATGCACATGCAAACAAATGGCACCAACAGACACACACCTGAAACATATTGAATCCTTGTCTCACAGATGTAACTCGCATTTGATCACGTGTTAGGACTTTTGCTTTCGTTATGTCGATATCAATTTGAAAGCACTGTACATTTGAGCAAACAATGCTGAAGGCAATAGCCAAAACGGATGCCCGGGTGAAGGCACCAGCCGAATGTAACATAAATGTTTGAATTGTAATGTTATGTTAGGGACCATTATCATGAAACACTAAATAACAAATACAAATATTTCCCGCATTGCTATACTGATTCACACCAAAAAGCTCACACATTTATATTGGATACCGTTTCTGCAGCTGCATTCGAGCGCTGGCCTTCCAACCCATACCAGGAACGGCAGCTGAAGTCTGGACGTGCACTACGATACCTTAGATTAGACGTAATGACATACCCGGTCGTTCGCGTGACATTGTTTATAGGCATGAATCTCGCTGCTCGCGCGCTGTAATGTATGACGGTTATTAGCGTAAAAGCCCCCTGTTCCGCGTAAAATACCGCGTGTCACGACACAACTACAGACACCAAGGCCTGTGCAATGTCAGTCACGATTTCTCCACCCAGTTGGTTTTCCTGTGGCCTGCCAGAACGTCGCTCAATATCGACTTCGTGTCAAGCTTAAACCTGGTGGTTGATGCATCTATTGTGCTTTTCCCTTGTGGCAGGCGGCGGCGTATGACCACGAAATCAGCAGGTATCCGGTGCCACAATGTACCTGAATTATCGTGTGGGCACTGCTATAATACGAATGTCAGTATCATAGATAAACGTCGACAAGTCAAAGCGGTCCAGTGTGATCAAAGCGGTCCAGTGCTCCAGCCCGCAGCCTCATTCTCCCAACTTATGCGCTACATCCAAGAAGACAAACAAGACATTGTTTGCCCACCATGCATTAGTACTAATTCGGCTGCAGTTGAAATACGTCCCGTTTCGCTGCTACACTTTGAAGCAAAGTTATCTTCACTTCCCATTAACCCAGGACAATTTTCGCGACAACCACTTCCTGAAGTGGTGCAGTCTCGTCGGGCGACATTATGTTCTGTCAGTGTTGTGACAAAACTAATTTGTTGTAGTTTTGATGCATTGCGTCTACCTAAGCGTCACTGGCTTGCGGTGCTTCTTCCGGAAGCACAATTGACATGCAGGTATGTCTGAGCAGCAAAACCTTGGTAATTAGTTGAGGGTAATCAATCACCTTATCATCAGCTTCCAAGAGCAGTGGCAGGTAATTATCTAAAGTTGCCGAAGCTTAGTCGCATTATTATGACCATCCAATAGCAGCGGCAGGTACCAATCAAAAGAGTGAACATCGTCGTGTGCAGCGTGCTAATGTACCATACTGCATGTGGTGTCAATGACGCTACACACACTCTTGTATGATTTCGGGACGATGCAAAGCACGTAATTTTAGACATGGCAAGCGTTGGTTTCCGTACGAAAAGCAGAACGGAGATGAGCGGGATCTTGCCCGTGGTGTGGCCGCTCCCGCTATGAAGTATTGATCGAATGAAGTCACGTGGACATCTTCAGTTGCGTCTTTGTTTGTTTTTCTTCGATCCTTGCGTCTCCAATGCCCCACGAATATCGGGCTGTTATTTCAGTCGCCGGTGGCTAATGGGCTCCCTGTGCCCAGCTTCCGGCGAAATGTCGCCTTCTAACTCACCTTGGAACCGAGGCGGCACCGCGGCGACGGGCTGGCCGCTCGGATTAGGCGAGGCTCACCGCAGTTTATGTGTGTACTGGTGCGTCGCCTTGGCATCTGTTAGTCTGACAATAGACCAAATGGACGAGAGGAACTCGGGAAAAAACCTGCGCCGCATCGCCTCTGGGATGCATGAATATACATATATACATACATATGCCTCACTGAGGGACGAACAGCGAATAATTTCCACGTGGCTACGTTGAGCGGGTGTGGCGTGGCTCCAACTTCGGCATTCCCCAGTAGGGTGTCGGCAGGCGTTGGCTGGCTTCCCTGAAGCCGAGTCGACAGCAGGCCACCTTGGGCGCAGCCGTTAGATCTCCATTAAGAGTGCACTGGAAGATTGCTCTCCACCGTTTCTGACCTGTTCTCGTAATCTGGCGGCCCTTGTTTGTGCTCGCTGCAGGTTTTTAGTACCGAGGGCGCGGCCGAGGTTTCCGCTGCGGGCTTCCGACAATCGCTTCCTTCATTGGATCGATGCTCTCAGGGCCTGCTTGATGTTCTGCGCAATATGCTGCGGCCATTATATTTGTGCATGTATGCTGGTCTTTCTTTATCTCAGCGAGATTGTGAGATGGCCCCATCTATTGCTCATCTTCATGTTATAAACTGTATTGTATATTATAATACTTACAAAATATGTCCCAATATGTATCGTACTGTGTGTGCTGAGTCGGAAGCTATCCCAGTAGAGTGACAACCCCCAATTTATACCACAATTCCTCTCCAAATGTCGGCGTTTGTTGGACCTTGCTATGCGGAATGCATGCTCCTGTTGTCCATTTTGCACAACACTGTACAGTAACCACGGCCCAGCGTCCCCAGGCGTGTGTCCGGTGCTGTGCAGTAACCACACTCCGGTGTCGCCAGGCGTGTGTCCGGTGCTGTGCAGTAACCACGGCCCAGTGTCGCCAGGCGTGTGTCCGGTGCTGTGCAGTAACCACGGCCCAGCGTCCCCAGGCGTGTGTCCGGTGCTGTGCAGTAACCACGGCCCAGTGTCCCCAGGCGTGTGTCCGGTGCTGTGCAGTAACCACTGCCCAGTGTCACCAGGCGTGTGTCCGGTGCTGTGCAGTAACCACGGCCCAGTGTCCCCAGGCGTGTGTCCGGTGCTGTGCAGTAACCACGGCCCAGTGTCGCCAGGCGTGTGTCCGGTGCTGTGCAGTAACCACGGCCCAGTGTCGCCAGGCGTGTGTCCGGTGCTGTGCAGTAACCACGGCCCAGCGTCCCCAGGCGTGTGTCCGGTGCTGTGCAGTAACCACACTCCGGTGTCGCCAGGCGTGTGTCCGGTGCTGTGCAGTAACCACGGCACGTACGGAGGCGGCCAGTGCCACTGTCACGAGGGCTGGAAGGGACTCGAGTGCGACCTGCCCGCTACTGATTGTGAGATCGCCGACTGCCACGGCCATGGCGCCTGTCGCGTTGGCCGGTGTGTCTGCTCCCCCGGCTGGAAAGGAGAGTTCTGCCAGACAGGTCAGTGGTGGGGGGTGTGCTGATGTCCAGGTGTGTGTGTGTGTGGACGGAGGAGTGCCTGCTCCTTCCCAGGCTAAGAAGGAGAGTTCTGCCAGACAGGTCAGTAGTGAGTGGTGTGCTGATGCCAAGGTGTGTATAGACGGAGGATTGTCTACTCCTCCCCCGGCTGAAAATGAAAGTTCAGCCAGACATGTTGGTGACACTTAGCGGTGTGGAAATGTACGTGAGGGTTGATCTGCATCCCGGACTGGAAGGGAGAGATACATCAAGCAGGTCAGATGTGGTGCTGTTATTTACATACTTATGGATTTATTTAGTGCATAGACACAGATAAAAATGCATGCGCTATGCACGCGGCAGGTATCCCATTTTCCGGCACAATCTGGGGACAGTAATGCTCACTCAATTGCCATCAGGTTCCCCACTGTAGCAGGCTGTGCATTCCGCAATGGCGTCCCGATTTCTGTGGTCCGGCGAGCAGAGGACTGTTCCGGTAGCACAACGCAGGGCTGCGCCCTCGGGGCGTGTCACCGGCCCGGAGAACCTGGTTAGAGACAAATGATGCCCGTGAGCGCAATGCCGCAGGCGCTGGTCGGTGTGCGCTAATCATGTGGCACGGTGAAAACTCTAAATTACTGCCGAGAAAAACGTCGGCCAGGGGCATTGCCAAGGACTAAGCTAAGAACATCCACCCCAGAAGCAGACGCATGGGTCAGCTGCGCCGCGCTAATGTCAGCTTTAAAGTGGTGCACGGAAGTTGATACGGCGATGGGTACTCACCGAACCTTTAAATGATTATCAGTAGTGCATTTGTTCATGTGTGAGGATGGAAGAACTATAAATAACGTTTCCGGTTTCACCGTATGTGAGGTGGTGAAGCTTCCGTTCCACCGTATGGGAAGTGGTGAAGCTTCCGCTTCACTGTTGCGAGGAAGTTTCCTTTTATGTTTACCTTACTTGAATTATTTCCATTGCCACCGTGAAAGTTTCGCTTCTCCGTATGCGAACGCCTTTATGCCATGATATGTACAAATAACAAGCACATAAACAAGAAATGGCGCAGCAGTGCAGCATCTGGGACACATTTGCATCCAATATTGTCACGTCTTGTCCCAACATTGCACTGTTTGACTTTATGCATGTTGTCTATGACTGTTGAAAGAGGAGCGCCTCAAGCAAAGCAGGGGGTCGTCATGTGAGATGGGAATATCGTTAGGAAAATGGCATCGTCAGAATTATCGATGCTGGGTACCACTAAGGAAGTATTTCTGCTATCTGAAGCATCTCTCATCAGTACTATTTAGGTGAACGCTTTAAGCTCATGCTCAATTATTTCTTACCAGAAGTCTTCTTCGTGCCTTGAATAGTGAAACCCTGGCCCACCTGCGCGATTACAAACATGTGCAGCCCGGTTGACATCTCAACTGGACTGGAACAAAGTGCGGTCCGGCTGGCGGACCGCACAATGTTCAGCGCGCTTCTCTACCGGTACGGCCGCCCGACCTGTGACGTCATGCGCAGGTGCGTACTGCTTACTCGTTATCAAACCCGTTATGTCTCTTTTCTACATTAAAACGAAGACCATTTGCTTTTAGTTGTTCCCAGAAGAGAACTAAGTTCAGACGATTTGGTCCGCGAGCTTCTTTCCCCGAAGTGTTCGTTCGTTTATGTTTGGTGTTTTTAGAGCAGACGTTAATACTCTTCTAAAAATTGTCATGCTCTGTTTTACAAACTACCATGGCTCATGACCATGGTTGGCTGACATCCAACCTGTATTGGGAAGCAGTACCTCCATGTCTAAAGCCAGTCATGCACATGTCTGGAGTCTAAAGCCATGCTAAATAGATGCATTGATTGCACACCTACTTGAAGTCGATGACGCGTTCACAACAAGCATGCCATGGGCACTTTCGGCGAGAGAACTCTGTAGCGCGATGGCAATTGTTCTCTTTCAAAAGTATGGCTATTGGTTTTACGCAACGTTGCCAATCTCTCACGCTGATTCTTCGGGGGCGAAGAATAGCGGCAAGTGCGACTCGAACCCACAGGCATTCGGTGTGCGTAAGTGAGATTGGCCAGCTTGCCACCGTGTTGGTGACTTCGGTTTTTGTTGTGTTGTGATGAGTATGTGACTGTGTAGGCTAAAAGATAAACAGGGTAGAGTGAGGAGCATTGAGCTGAGGATAGAAGTCGAAGGAGGGATAGTAGGGTTGACTTGAGGAGAATCGAAGGGAGCGTAGTTGAATGGTGTCTTGAAGATACTAGACGAGTAGAGATGAGTAGTCTTAGTTTGCTTTTTCCTTTATGTGTTAACCTATCTCATTCTTGTTCTTGTTTTTCTGAACCTTTTCATTTGTGTTTGCTTTCTTTTTAGCGAATCTTTTCTATTTTTTCATTCCTTTTTTATTTCTTTTTATATCACAGATCATAGATATTGCGTATAGTGGAAAGAAAGTAGAGGAGATGTTCGTGTAATGTCGGGTGGTCGTTGCTGAGAAGAGTGGTGATTGTTACGTTCTTCTCTCTCTACGTTCCAGCATGAGGTACGAATGTGTGAGTTGTGTGTGTCCTATGCGTAGGTTTGTTAGTGTACGTTTTGTATTCCCCTACCCATTAATAGGTAGGCAGGAGTGCCCTTCCATACCCGTGTGACCTAATTACTTTAAATTCCACGGATGAGAAGTAGGTCATGATAAGCAAGTCAGGGTAGGCAACACCACTCCCCGCTCATGTTTCTTGTTGGACAGATCCCGCCACCAGATTCTACGTTCTTTATGTGTGTTGTTTTTGGTTAATTGTGTCCCAGAGTTCGTGTTTGTGGTGTATTTCGTGGAGTTGTGTTTTTGCGGTGTCCCATGTTTATTGGATGTGTTTGTTGATTGCCTGGCGTATTGTGGGGTAGTAATCAGATTGTGAGTCGGAACAGTGCGTGGTCTGTTGTAGTGTCGTGGCTGTGTTTGCTTCTGTATCCGCGTTTTCGTTGCCGTGTATGCTGGGTGTGGTTAATTTGTTATGAATGCGAATTATTCCTGGTATCAGAGCGCTTTTCAAAGTGGTGTAGGGTGCTATGCTATGTATTGCTGATTTTGCGTCGGTGGCTATAATGTTATGTTTCATTCTTGTGTTGTAAATCGTTGCATAGGCCGGTACAATTGCGCGGCGGCGTAACATGGAGCACTGCAACCGGAACTGACCAGGACGGCGGTAGCCTGACCGTCGACGCGCGGCACCCGGCTCACCTCGCGACTGGACTAATGTCCGGCGGCTGGAACGAAGTTCTACCATGCGGTTAAAAATGTCGGTCCGGCCATATAACTTGTCTCCGGTCTGGTGGCGGGGTAAACCGGGCTTATGATTCATTAGTAGACAATTCTGCGATGGATTGCGGGTATTTCTGCACGCCATAGTTCGGAGACTAAAGCAACACAAATGAATGGCGCAAGCTAATATGATCCATCTTAACTTCAAGGTGCCTGAAAGAACGTCTGGGCGTGGAAACATACCAAAACAATATAAATCATTCGCATCCAGCCATGTAGTGGATGCACAGAGTATGAACTATCACAAGCTTTCTAGTGGTTACAGGGACTTTCATGTGGTATTTGTAGCGCATTCTCAGTGCTTCCTTCTTCCAAGTACTTCCTGTGCCCCTCCCCTCCCGCTCCCCTTGTGGATATGTTTGCCCGAGAACGTTCGCTGGCGGGCCTCATGGGAGGTGCTTCGGTGTTATTTTCCTCCCAGTGGCTGTATTCCTCAGGTACTCTGGCAGAGCCTCGTCCATCACTGTGACATGATACAATATTTACCGTAGTGCCCAGCCAACGCGAACCACACCGTCCTCCCGTCCTGCCATCTGACGGCCAGATGCGTCAATAAGACAGCCTTCGGCCCGACCGGTCTGAATACTTTATGCGCCAACAAAGGGCACTATTCGGAGTGCCACAGCTAAAATGTTAATGCTGCTCCCGGCCTCTGAATTTTGTAGAACGCCACGCGCGTGTTCGTCTGATGGTCACGTTTCAAAGGGAGAGAAAATGAGTCTAATACGGAAGTAGGTGATTACAGCGGCTCACCTGCCGTCAATTAACACGTAAACACATAAATATATCTATGAATCATGGAAGGGCTTAATGTATATATATATATATATATATATATATATATATATATATATATATATATATTTTATTTATATATATATACATACATATATACATATATATATATATATATATATATATATATATATATATATATATATATATATATATATATATATATATATATATATATATATATATATATATATATATATATATATATATATATATATATATATATATATATATATATATATATATATATATATATATATATATATATATACATTTATATATATATACATATATACATAACTGGCGTGCAGCAGCTTTCGCAAAATCTTAAACTCTGAAACGAATGATTTAAAACAGTGCGAAATCTAACAACGAGATAGCCTATATTATGTATGTGTAAACGACTAATTGTGGAAAGTGCTCTGGGTTGAAATGATTGCTCCATTACGACATACGGTGGGTAGAATAATCCATGTATTAAGGAAGAACTAAAAATGCGCACAGCGGTGTGGAAGATTCAGGATGTGCAGGCGACATATCGTCGGCGTATGCTCGCGCGTGTACCTCTTCAATGACACGTATCGATCACTTGTCTTCTGTGTAAGTCGTCCTGAGGAGGGCGAATCGAACCTTGCCCGCAGCCGCGTGCCCTTTGGCTGGACGTCACCGGCCGCTAGTGGAGGGCAGATGTGGTCCGACACACACACACGCACACACACACACATACATACACACACATACACACACATACACAGGTTTCGGCGATAATATGAAGACTCCGGGCGGAGATGGTGGTGCGAGGTCCGCGACATTGTACGTCGTCAGAGCGTGCTCCGGCCGGGGACCTGCGTCTGGCAGTGGTTGACACGGTGCTGGCCGGGGAGCGTATCGTCAGAGCGTGCTCCGGCCGGGGACCTGCGTCTGGCAGTGGTTGACACGGTGCTGGCCGGGGAGCGTATCGTCAGAGCGTGCTCCGGCCGGGGACCTGCGTCTGGCAGTGGTTGACACGGTGCTGGCCGGGGAGCGTATCGTCAGAGCGTGCTCCGGCCGGGGACCTGCGTCTGGCAGTGGTTGACACGGTGCTGGCCGGGGAGCGTATCGTCAGAGCGTGATCCGGCCGGGGACCTGCGTCTGGCAGTGGTTGACACGGTGCTGCGGGGGGGGGGTATCGTCAGGGGGTGCTCCGGCCGGGGACCTGCGTCTGGCAGTGGTTGACACGGTGCTGGCCGGGGAGCGTATCGTCAGAGCGTGATCCGGCTCGGAACCTGCATCGATGCTAGTTGATGATCTTTTCTGATATTTCGCAACCGTGTTTTGGCTCTCTGAGCTCTATTAATACGACACCTTTGTTCTTCGATGTGTTCCATACAATTTCCGTATCTGCCGGATGAACCACAGTTATATCTATCAATAAGTACATCAGGGAGGTGGTACGAGATATAAAAACAGCATGTAGAACGGGAGCGGGAGGAGGGAGAGAGAAGGAGAGAGATAAGTGAGGGAATGAGAGAGAAGAAGTGGTAGACAGACTGACAGAGGCAGAGGCAGAGACAGAGATAGGGACAGGGACAGAGGCAGATACAGAGACAGAAACAGATACAGAGACAGAGACAGAGACAGAGACAGAGACAGAGACAGAGACAGAGACAGAGACAGAGACAGAGACAGAGACAGAGACAGAGACAGAGACAGAGACAGAGACAGAGAGGAGAGAAGCAACATAAAGATGTCGAGATTGCGGAACAAATGCGAAGCGACAGAGATGCAGTTCGCTGAAGCCTGCCGCTCTCAGACGGGACATATTGAATTACTCAGCGTACAGCCGGAGACCAGCTCTCGTCGGCCCAGGCGGCCCAGTCAGTCGTTGGTGCGCACCGGGCGGCGGTCGACGCCCACTTGGCATGCCGAGCGCCACGTCTGGAGCCGCGCTCAATGGGCTGCTATCAAATGGCGGACGGATGGTAGCCTCCGGCGGTCCGTGTGGGGGCACGCCATCTGAGGACGGTCACCAGGGGTGACGTAGGGGGCAACGGGGTAACGTGGATAACAACACGGGACAATACGGATGGTAGCCTCCGGCGGTCCGTGTGGGGGCACGCCATCTGAGGACGGTCACCAGGGGTGATGTAGGGGATAACGGGGTAACGTGGATAACAACACGGGACAATACGGATGGTAGCCTCCGGCGGTCCGTGTGGGGGCACGCCATCTGAGGACGGTCACCATGGGTGACGTAGGGGGTAACGGGGTAACGTGGATAACAACACGGGACAATAAGGATGGTAGCCTCCGGCGGTCCGTGTGGGGGCACGCCATCTGAGGACGGTCACCAGGGGTGACGTAGGGGGTAACGGGGTAACGTGGATAACAACACGGGACAATACGGATGGTAGCCTCCGGCGGTCCGTGTGGGGGCACGCCATCTGAGGACGGTCACCAGGGGTGATGTAGGGGATAACGGGGTAACGTGGATAACAACACGGGACCAGGCAGCAGACCAGCTACACTGACCAGCCCGCCAGACCAGGCAGCAGCACCACCCAGCTACACTGACCAGCCCGCCAGACCAGGCAGCAGCACCACCAGCCCCGCTGACCAGCCCGCCAGACCAGGCAGCAGCACCACCAGCTACACTGACCAGCCCGCCAGACCAGGCAGCAGCACCACCACCTACACTGACCAGCCCGCCAGACCAGGCAGCAGAGGCCTGGCGAAGTACGAGGTTGCAAACAAAAATGTACAAGCTTGCAACACCAAATGCTATTCTAAAATATTGGAAACCGAACCAAAGGTCTTTTCGGTTATTTTCGATGTTCATCATCTGGCGCACTCCATATGTTTTGTAAGTACATGGTGCAAGCAGTTTCTCTGTTGCGCAGCAAAAACAGAAGCCCGCGACAGCAAGCTTGCCAAATCATGGTGGCAATCATGCTCCCTATTTGTGTTCAACACTGAACATAAAATAAATGCGTACTATTAGTGGATAAGCTTCCTTCGGATCATGACTTAAAGTACATTTATATATGCATATGCATTACAGGGAAGTAATTACATTCTTTTTAGAGAGCCGGTTTGCAATTCGGAAAGCCCGGTTCTTCAACACCGGCAGCATGTTGATCATCTTTCAAATACCACAAGAAAGCTAAAGGTATGGAACAAAACACGACATCTCCTAGAAATTCCAAAACCAGAGGAGCACATGACTTAAATACCGGTGCATAAGGTGCAATTGTGCATTTGGGTATGGGGGAATTGTTTTTCCCCACATTAATATAGCCTACGAGAGTGGAAGTAAGGGAGAGGGAAGTTGACACTTTCGTTTCAATATAATATGTGCAAAAAGTAATATGTAATGGATTGCTTACAGTAGCATTCTAAAACCAGCAACACTTCCAAAGTATCAGCATCTTAGACAGGTTTTTATTTTCACCTGCTTGACGTATCCTGACTGTTAGCGGTGCTGGCAAAGCAGTAATGGTGCTGCCATATTTAGACGTGAATTATAGTTGAGTAAAGCTATCATAGAGCCTAGCACTTCAAACAATTTCGCCCAAAACAATCATTTACCCTAGTCGGAACTGGCTGGCGATCTTGATCAAAGCGGTAGCCTGCCGGCAAGACTTGACATTTGTAGACAGCTGAATTCGGCAAACAGCTGCTGTCATCGAGTTTACTTCGGAAGTCATGTTCGTGTGGTCTGACTTTCAGATTTCCGTTCAGACGACGCACCAGGCACGGGTCTGGATAAACATGTTCAGGGTTGATACATAAGCAAGCTATTCCTGAACTAAAACTAGTCCATTTCAGGCGCGTAGGCATGCTCTGTTTGTTTATTTATAGTTTAACTTCGTCGTTCATGTAATTTAAACGATTACAGATTAACGTACTTGATACGGCCTGACTCCGCCCCTGTGCTGTTATGACCATTACTTATGGTGCTCGCTGGTGCTCGCTGTAACGCCGCCTTATAGGCGACTGGCGACTGCCTTTGTCGGGAAGTGCCATCGGACAAAGGTCACCACCGGCCACCGGCGGCAACAGGGAACGCCAATGGACAATGCGCAGCTTGGTAAATGCACATCCTGCGCATGGGCGTCGCGACGGATTTTAGATGGCGAGGCAGGAGAGGGGTTTTGGGCAGATTTGTTTTTGATGCAATGCCCTAGGCGTAATGCTAAATGTCAGGATTTTTTTCGGGAACGCATCCCTCTTCGTCCGCCGTAGTGACGTGCATTGCCCTGTGGCTAGGGTATTTCGAGGAGTACAATCTCGATTGATTTGAATGGGGAGATAATTATTACGTGAGTACAAACACCAATTAGATCTCGAAGCTAATGAAGTTGTACGTGTGCCAGCATGCACCATGAACCACATAAACGTTATCTGCACTGCTGGAGTATGCTGCTATCGTGACACTAATACGATTTTTTTAAATGCTCTTGGAATTCCCGTTTGCTAAGGCTCTGCATTTTGTAGTCCAACTTAGCTAATGTCCCCGTGGACACGAAGAATGCAGAGCCGAAACCAGAGGGAGGATAGATCCTGAATTGGCTTCGCCGTTATTCTACCACGAGTTCTCTATTCTTGTCTAGCATTTCAAGTGACTTATCCGGTGGTTGCATTAGTGATAGTTCCCAGAAGCTGTGTGACCGTGGCAGACGTCGTTTACAGCTGACTGTGGCGACCCCACCTCTTCTGACCATGGCGTCTGTCTCTGTATGGCCGGCTGTTCCCAGCGGCTGTGTGACCGTGGCGGACGTCCATTACAGCTGACTGTGGCGACCCCACCTGCTCTGGCCACGGCGTCTGCTCGGACGGCGTGTGCCTCTGTACGGCCGGCTGGGTGGGACCCGCCTGTCAGCTGCCGGACGAGCGGATCCGCCGCTGTCTGCCAGACTGCTCCGGTCATGGCCTGTTCGACCTGAGCACCGACCGCTGCATCTGCGACCACATGTGGATCGGAGAGCGCTGCGGCAGACGTGAGTACACCGCTGTCACTGTGACCATATGTGGATGTGGATGTGGATGTAGATGCTTCGCTATGCGTTGATATATAAAAATATCCGTCCAGACCACCGACGCCGGGGCGTGAGATCATTCGGTCCCCACCCCTTAGAGTTAGTGAGGCTACGTACGAGGTGCACACATGTATATTTTATACAAAACACATTAGAAAAGGAGTGATGAGCTTTCAAGACTTATCCTCTTCTACCTAAGATGAATAATGAAATCACTGGCGATGAACACTAGAGACATCAATCACAAATAGCCAAGGTAAAGCTTGTGCTTATGAAAACGCATAAAGCACGAGAGAATCATAGCACTGTTCAAGTGATGTACAGTGCAGCATGCAATTGCATACGTACATACATGCACATGTACGCATAGATTGGCGTACCCAGTTCGACATCTGTGAGAGATTATCAACTAGGTTTGGTAGTACGTGAAGCATGAACATAACAGTTTGTTTGACATACATTTTCGTCGTTCGGGGACTCAGGGGACAACGTTCGCGGCGCAAATATGCAGGGAAGGGATTAGTGGCTTCCGTGACTTTCAAGTTTGTGACGAGTAATGTATGCCAAGCTTGCTGCGCCACCGGCGTCGCCGAACATCCGGCAGAGCCGAGAGGGAGTGGGGACTAACCCCGCGCAGGCGGAAGTTCAATAGGAGACTGGGCATTGCACAATGCACGATCTGGAAGTTCTTCCATTATATTCCGTTGTGCCTTAGTTTATGTTTTTCACAGACTGTCTGATATTGGGTACATTGTATGTTGGGGTTGTCACTTCCAGTTATCGTTTTGATGTTTGCTAGGATATTTGATAGGATATCGTTATATTTTCTCATGTAAGTCGATATATGGACGTCTCTTAAATAGAACATATGCTAGTCGATCAATCTGTTTCCACCGATTCCGCCCACCGATCTCTTCGCAGTATATACCAGTTACGGATTGAGATCTAACATATTACTGGATGTATTTGAACCTTCTGATGCGTGCTAACCAGGCACTGTAATAGCATGCGCAGCTGGTATTTGGAGATAGCTTAGTAAGCACAATATCCACATTTCCTCAACTTATTATGTGTCGATCACCACAGCTTGCTGACCATGTGGTCATCTGCCGCTTACCTGCATACCGAAAAACGCATCACCTTTTGTACGGCTGCATGTTGTGTCACTTCGTTACCAACCATCACCAGCATCTGACACACTGCATTCGTACTTTTGTACGAATGCAGTGTGTCAGATGCTAGCGCAAGGCGTCAGTCCGCGGCATTCTAAAAGAGAACGGCTTCCCTGTTGCGTCGACGATGGAGCCTCACGTTTCGCGTCCATTACACGCAACAGATCGATCAGCCACGCGGCCGATCACGGCACATCGGCCTCTGAGCAGCGGCCTGGCTGATGGCGGCCGTGGCCCGGCTGCCACGCAGCCACTGACGTTGACGCAGCCGAATGACGTCCGTTTATCGAGCGCACATCGTGACCGGGAGCGCCCATCGATCAGCTGTGGCAGAGCGGCTGCGATGCGGTTGTGAAGGCCGCACACGCCCCGCGACGCGAGAAGTTGAGGCGCGTGTCGATGCCCGCCGGCGACGATCCGACGTCCGAGTCGATGTCTGTTTTTGTCGCTTGTCGCCAAACGGCGGCAATTTAACGAGTGAACTTTGCCGGTGGGCGGGCGGTGACAGCGCCGCCCGACGTCTCGCCTATTGCCGGGCGTCGCGGCCGACGTCGCCGACTCGTCGGCTGGGCGCCGGTCGTCGCGTGGTCGCCGTTTCAGATCGAACCGCCATCTCGTCGGCGAGTCGAGCTGTCGCGCGCTCGAGGCTACGACGCACGAGGTCGTGTGTCTTGCGGACGGCTCTCGGCCGAGCAAATGCGGCCATATCTCCGACGTAATTGCGTGCTAAATTGTAATGATGGCGCCGGGGCGCCGCAGAAAAGGCGACAACACAGATTCATGGTCATCGTTTAGTTATTGCACCGGCATAGTGCACTACGTGCGAGTAACAGCGCTGTGCACCGAGGCTGAAGTCGGGATCGCTGTTTCAGCTCGCTGCAACTTGGACTGCGGACCGCACGGATCCTGCCAGGCTGGAGACTGTGTGTGTGACCCGGGCTGGTCAGGTCACCTGTGCGACCTCAGGTCATGTGACCCGCGCTGCAGTGAACATGGACAGTGCAAGAACGGAACCTGCGTTTGTCGCCAGGGGTGGAACGGACTTCACTGCAGCATCCGTGAGTACTGCTTCTCCCGGTCATGCTATATATGATTGGTCGATGATAACTATAACTACCTGCTGTAGTCTTTTTGTTCTAGGTTATGATTGCTTCACTAACCTGGCGCTATGTTGTAATTATGGTGGCACGGTCCCATAATAATAGTTCCGGATTTTGCGGAACTGATTTATGCCTTCCTTGCCAAGATATTCCCATTTTTCATTGGATCTCGCTATACGCTCCAATAATATAGAATGGTATAGATGCTTAGCCGTATTCATTGCCATTCGGCACATGACCGGCAGATTATGAGTGACACCTGGGACGTTTCATTTCTCCAAACCTGGAAACGCTGTGATATGTTCAATAACGTGTCGAAACTTGCTGGTGACATTTCGCACCAAATGCAATAAATATTCAGTCGTGAAATGTATTCCATCGGAGATTGTACCGGGTAAGATTTAGACAGTTTTAAGAATAGATACTATCTTACCACAAGCAACATTGTCCGTAGAATATCATGTGAACGCTACAGTTTCTCGCTGACTACATTGTGTGGTTAAACAACAACCATTATATAAAAACATCCAGATTGGAAACATGGCCGGCTATGAAGTGATGCAGAGGAAACGGTAGGCAAGCCTGGATGCATTAGAATGTACGACTCTCACGCAATCAAGCTTCATGTTTATGCTTATTCGGCGATTTTTTGTCGCGACCTTGGTAGGGAATACACCACTAAAATCGTTGCTTCACCAGGACAGCCACTTTTTGCTGCTTGTGGAAGGCAGAATCCATCAGTCTTCGGTACCGCGCGTTATTATTGTGATGTCTTTTGGACTGTCAGTTTCATATAATATCATGGCCTTCAGCCCGATTATTTTATTTTAATGTCAGTTGATATCGTTCAATCCTTGAGTTACTACCCAAATTCCTCATTGTAGCTGACATTACATTGACAAAATGGTGATGGCATGCTATCTCTTGAATGCGTCTTTAAAAATTGAATGGTCTCTTGAATGCGTTGAGATATTGCATATATTATCACTTGTGATTTTATGCCGTTCTGAATGACTTGTTCACGCCTATCCAAGAGAGATATCGGTTATTCTCGAAACTCTCAAATCCACCCGATATTTATCGGTCCTTCTCACGGAAAACTATATGAGGCGGTCCTTCTGTGCTATTCTTTTTCTAGTGATGATCGACATAAGAACAGGCCTAACGGTAGGACGAGAACATTAGCTGTCTTGAAGTGCAAAATCCTGCATGGATGCTGAATACGTGAATACGTGCTACGTGAATACGTACATTTACTTAAGCTCTAGCTCTAGTAACGACGTTAGTTTATGGCGGTACCTTTAGTATTAAGATTGGTAGTCATATCATAGCTGCGTATGTCCGAACCTACCGGCTGCTGTTTGCTGAGTCGTAGTATCTGGTATATCGCGCTAAGCTTTTGCGCCAGCGTCTATGTGCCAATGGCCGGCCTGTCGCGAATTCCGCCGTGGCCGGGTGTGGCGGGTTATGTGGTACGACCATCGACCAGTTTTGTGTGAATGGCTCCAGTGTTCAGAGTGTCGCCGAGAAGTTGTCGACGAGGGCGGACCATCACGATGTCCTGACAAGAGTCACATTGAGTGTTCGTCACAAGTGACGGCAGTGGCGAAAACAAGAGCCACAAGTGGCGGCAGTCGGGCACGCGAGTCTGCGTGCCCGACTGCCGTCACTTGCCCGTTGTCAATTCCAGTAAATATGAAGTATGTTAGCGACAAGCAGCATTTTCCAACCAAGTCTGCAGCGGCTCCGGTTGAACCTGGCATTCGCCATCCAGACGAGATTTCTCTAAGCTACATCACTCAAGGCGCAGAATCCCCGGGACCCCAGTTGGGCCCGACTTCTCTATATTAGGGTAAGCTGTTAAGTTGTTAGGGCATCCGCCCTACCTGTACTATTATTTGCTTCACCAATGGCAGCGATCCATCTCGTAATGCAATTTTCTTGTCGTCTTTTGTTCAGTACAAGGCATCGGACACCAATATTGCGTTCTGGCGCATTGTGGCACAGCACACCAACAGTTTCGTGTAATTTGTGTACTGCGGCGCAGTATTTAATCAAGCATTCTGAGGTGTGTTGCGGTACAGCGTATCTGCGTTTCAAAACCCGCACCAAATTCGGCAGAGTCCAGTTACGGCAATAGTCCCTTCGACTTCAACAAAGACATCTTGAAAATCCATACGCTTTTGCCAACACTGGTGACACTCCTGCTAAAATTAGGCTCTTCTCCCGAATGTGGTGAGAGTATCTCAAACTTCAGCCTACGTACGATGGTGGGGGAAACGGAGAGGTAATTCGATCCACGTTGATATTTTTTCTGAGATATCTCCTGAATCCAGATATCGCTAAAAATGTGTGCATAGCTTCTAACAATTGGCGAGTGCACATGTGCTCAACACATGGAGGTCGTCATTAAAGACTTCTCAGGGCAAGAAAAGACCAGGTCGGGTTATTACCTCGCTCCAATTTGATTTTCATGCTTGCAATTAAATATCCACCATGAACGGCAGAGGCATAAACACATGCCAAAACACATGCAAAAAAGAGAAAATGTTATCGTAACTCAAATCACCAAGTTAAGGAAGTATTTAAGTTGAAAAGACCGTTGCTGTGCGTAATTGTGTTACTAAGCAATTTTTTGTCAATCAGAAGAAGTGTAATGGCAGGTGATGCTTCCTTATGGTGTTCCAAGCGTCAAGTCAATAGGAAGTCAGCTCACTGAGGTATGACCTGAAACAGCACCAGAGTATGCGTATCGCAGGTGCTCCACTGGATGAAATGTGGTCTATTATGATGCAAAAATGGTTACATCAATACTCGCCAGCCGCCTTTTGCTTGCATCAGGTAGAAGCTAATTGTACACTTTTATATATTTGGTTTGGCGGTAAAAAGTTCAGCGTAGCAAGGTCATTTGTCGGATACCGGCGTGTAAGTTGAATAACGTTACTCTAAATCGCCACTCAGTGACGTTCAGCCCAACCTCGATCTAGCAACTGACAAGAAGATCGCTGGGTCTGAGCTCGCTCCTGGCGAGAAAATTGCTTCCTGGTGCTATGGAGCCACGATACCATTACCGTGACTTCCTGGTGTCACGGATCGACGGTACCACTACCGTGACTTCCTGGTGTCACGGATCGACGGTACCATTACCGTGACTTCCTGGTGTCACGGATCGACGGTGCCATTACCGCGACTTCCTGGTGTCACGGATCCACGGTACCATTACTGTGATTTCCTGGTGTCACGGATCCATGGTACCATTACCGTGACTTCCTGGTATCATGGATCCACGGTACCATTTAGTATAAACATGCACTTTGAGCAGCAAATTGTCTGCGCAAATTTTTTTTTTTCTCACAACATTATTGACTATTTGCATTTCACACTGAGTACATTCTGGCTGGCGGTATATTTTGCTCACTACCATTGTGTTTGAGGCTATTATTTATATGGTCGTCACGGAAAACACTATGAATTATGTTCCATTAGCCAAGTGTCGAAAGTTGTCATGGTGCTGGTGGTAACAGCGAGCACAACCGTCTACACTTCCAGTCCCCATCGATGTTTTGCGCTGACTATATGCAGGCAGCAAAAAGCGTTATATGATGTATCGTGTTTAGTAGACGTGAAGCTTCCTTGACCTCTGCATGTGCATCTGAAGCTTGTCTTTGTAGCTGGCGTCTGTGAAGCGACGTTAGTGGGGATGATCTCTTCCATCTTCACACATTTTCAGAGACGACCCTCAGTAGCCTCCCACTTTATAACGCCAGTGGTATGGGCTGGGATCACTGCAGCCGGCAATGTCTATTTGACACGCTTATATCGGGCGGTGCAGAACATTTCCTCAATATACTAGTGTACTGCACAGCCCCGCTAGTTCTCACCAATGCAATAAGTGTGTACTTCAGTCGTGTCGTGCACAGGGGCAACGTCCATCCAATAACACGTCTACAGTGGACCAATTTCGTGCTTCCTGATGCACCGTCCTCATAAGAGCTGTTTTACAACGTTCCTGCCAGAAATGTTGCTGCTTAGTCACCCCCTATTTCAGCCGGTACGGCAAAACAGCATTATTCACATCGTGGTAGCGGAGCCCGGAGTGTGGAACTTCTGGTCGCGTGCTGCATAACTCTGTTCATCTGCGACCTGCACGAGTGGCACAGTTGCGAGCGGCAGGTACCGTCCAAATCATTTTCTGACATATCGTATGAATCACAGCGGGTGTCACAGTAAGTGCAGCAACCTCAGTTGACATAGGGCGTTTTAGTCCCGACCCTTAGCTTGCGCCGTCAAACACCTATGTATTTCTCCAGGATTGACACCCATCCGGCCCCAGCAATCTCTGTCCACCCAGGCTCCCAATTGTCCGGGTAATTCCCCAAGTCAGGCAAGGTCGTTTTATTACGAGCACATTTTGCTCCTCATCCGCCGAAACATCAGCAGGATTACTCACTTGGCATAGCACCACCAAGGCAATGCTTGCTGGGGTCCTCCTGATGATCTGTGTCTACCGATAATAGTCTCGGTGGTGCATGTCTACCGATAATAGTCTCGGTGGTATATGTCTACCGATAATAGTCTCGGTGGTATATGTCTACCGAGAATAGTCTGGGTGACACGTGAATCCGAACTAGCGTCTCGTGGATCCGAACACGCGTCTCCGACATCGCTTCCGCCTGAGAACGGGTCAGGTCGTGTGACCACATGGGCGCATGCTTCACACGAACAGGCTAAAGACAGTACCTTGCGACGGCCCAACGCATAGGACATATGTCCGAACTCAGTCCGGCGTAGCCACGGTCCACGTATCTCTGCATTCCCAAGAATCACTTACCAAGTGGTGGGCCAAAGTTAAACCGAATGCTGAAGCTATCATGAATGACAGCGTGCTGGTATGTGCACCGGAATCTGGGTACAGTTGTCAAAGGCAAACCGACTACGCAGCTTCTTGTCCCGTGATGCTACTGCTCAAAGTATACCTGATAGCCGAGCAACAGTTTCGGGCTCGCCGGCAGCGCTCAGCGCTCCGAATTGTGATCTTGACGGCCAATGAGGACTCCAGATACGCGGCGATTCCGCGAGAAGTGGTCCTTAGATGTGTCCATTTACTCAACGATTTAAATGCTATATTTAGATCCTGTCAGTGAGTACTGATGGGTCATTAGCTTTCACTCTCAGATTGTCTGAAAGAATCTAATCTACACGTATGTCCGCCGTTTGGGCACATAAAAATACTCACCGAGTAACCTGACATGATCCCTGCATCGTGATGCATCGTCATAATGGCAATTCATCCACTTCATTCTCACCCGGTTTTCATCACTCCAGCAATGTATTGCAATGGTAGAGCAGCAGAGTATCCCCGGCTGGCTCTGCGTGACTGTTAATTTGGCTCTGTGACGGCTCCGCTCACTTTGTGCGTTGGCCACACTGTCTCTGCTTGTCGGCTACACTGGTCTTTGTGTGTCAGCTACACTGACACTGTGTGTCGGCTACCCTATTTCTTGTTTACACCGATTGTTCGTCGGCTACACTGACTGTGTGTCGGCTACACTGACTATATATCCGGCCACACTAACTCATGTCTAAGCTAATGTCGGCTACACTGTATGTGTATCAGCTACAGTGTCCCTGTGTTGGGCTACACTATTTCTGCGTCAGGCTGCACTGTCTGTGTCAGGTTACACTGTTTCTGTGTCGGGCTACACTTCCTCTGTGTCAGCTGCAGTGTCTCTGTGTTGGGCTACACTGTCTCTGTGTCAGCTGCATTGTCTCTGTGTCGGGTTGCACTGTATATATGTCAGCTACAGTGTCCCCGTGTCAGGCTACACTATCTCTGTGTTAACTGCATTGTCTCTGTGTCGAGTTGCACTGTCTCTGTATCAGCTACATTGCCTCTGTGTCGGGCTAAACTGTCTCTGTGTCAGCTACATCGTCCCTGTGTCAGGCTACACTGCCCCTGTGTCATCCACAGTGTCTATGTGTCAGATACAGTTTATTTGTGTCGGGCTACACTGTCTCTGTGTCAGGCTACACTGTCTCTGTGTCAGCTGCAGTGTCTCTGTATCAAGGTACACTGCCTCTGTGTCAGGATACACTGCCTCTGTGCCAGCTACAGTGCCTCTGTGTCGGGCTACACTGCCTCTGTGCCAGCTACAGTGACCCTATGTTGGGCTACACTGCCTCTGTGTCAGCTACGGTGCCTATGTGTCGGGCTACACTGTCTGTGTCAGCTACAGCATCTCTGGGTCAGCTACACTGTCTGTGTGTAGGGCTACACTGCCTCTGTGTCAGCTACATTGTCCCTATGTCGGACTGCACTGCCTCTGTGTCAGCTACGGTGTCTATGTGTCCGGCAACACTGTTTCTGTGTCAGCTACAGTATCTCTGGGTCAGCTACACTGTGTCTGTGCCAGCTGCAGTGTCTCTGTGTCAGGCTACACTGCCTCTGTGTCAGCTACATTGTCCCTGTGTCAGGCTACTCTGCCTCTGTGTCAGCTACAGTGTCCCGGTATCGGGTTACACTGCCTTTGTGTCGGGATACACTGCCTCTGTGCCAGCTGCAGTGTCTCTGTGCCAGCTACAGTGTCTCTGTGTCAGGCTCACTGTCTCTGTGCTAGCTGCGGTGTCTCTGTGTCAGGCTACACGTCGACACTGCGCTCTGTTCCGACCCGGCCGACCTGTGCCAGTCGGTAAATCTGTCGCCGACGCCGCTGAAAGGCTGCGGCGACTGGGATCGGGCCAGCTGCTGTCGGCGGCAACAACTGGCGACGGCGACAACGTGATCGACGACCCGGCCGCCGCCCATTCGCACGCCGCTATCGAACACGATGCCGCCGGCAGTGTTCGTGCCCTCGCTGGTGGTGGTCAGGTCGTGTCCTCGCTGGAGCACTGTGGCACTGACAACGAGGAGAGGCCTGCACACTCACGGGCAGCTGGATGTGCTCACGTTCAATGCGATGTTGAACGCAGTCGATCCGGAGGGGTGTTGGGCCCGATATTGATCCTCAGTCTGTGCCTGTCCTATCGCCACACTATTCACGTTATACTAGTGCAAAGGGTCACTCTAGAAGCGATCGACGAGCGAGTGCAAGAAGCGGGCTATGGTTCTCTAGTGGTGCACGTACATGATCTGACACCACACCGAGACAAGAAGGTTGTGTCACCACACCGAGACAGGAAGGTTGTGGCACCACACCGAGATAGGAAGGTTGTGTCACCCCACCGAGATAGGAAGGTTGTGGCACCACACAGAGACAGGAAGGTTGTGGCACCACACCGAGACAAGAAGGTTGTGTCACCCCACCGAGATAGGAAGGTTGTGGCACCACACAGAGACAAGAAGGTTGTGGCACCACACAGACACAGGAAGGTTGTGACACCACACCGATACAGGAAGTATGTGAGACCACACCGAGACAGGACGGTTGTGGACCGGTCGCAGCTGCACTTTTTCAGCAGCCCCTCACCTTAATTCATTCAATGTTCACATAATTGCACGACTTCACAGATAAGTAAAACACATTTTGTAAATTCGACATAGCGATTGAATTGCTGGATGTGTGCTCCATTTTAGGTGCAAGAGCCCGATCGTGCAATTACAATAGAAAAGAATCTAACTTAGCCGACATTGCCTGTAATCTTGTCAACATTGTGCTGATCTGCTGAATATGATGCACGGATCCCAGACTCAAATGCACTATGCCGATTGGTCGAAGCAGGGTATGTGCTATGATATCACGGGTATTTTTGTTCCATTGTCTTCCGCATTTGCTTACCATGCATTCAGCCATGCTGTTTACGAAGACAAGCGATCATTCGACACAGCCGGCCGTCCCCTGGCGAGAGTCTGCTACACCGTCATCGACCAAGATCCATTCTAAACTGCTTTCTTTGGACCCAAAACACGGCGCGCTTGCAATGAACATGATCACGAAAATGCTATAAATCTGAAGTATAAATTTTGGTTCAATCTGAGCGAAGGAGCTCGGATTTTGAAGGCCGTGACAAAAGAGTTGTTCAGGTTTCAAAAGTGTGACGGTCGGGCCTGGCCCGCATGGCCGGGCCGCCCAGATGAACATTTGTCGTGTATACATGGGTGTCGACTCGCTCCGGTTTCGTCGTCGCTCGTAACTAATTGGAGGTTTGGTGTTTTAATTAACCCTCGCAGTGCGAGCTAATTTTCCCCCTATCGCTGTGCGGGGGTCAACTTGACCTCTCCACTTACCGTTGTTCCAAGCTAATACAGAGATGCGGTGAACTGCATTGTGTAGCAACATCCTTGCATGTTTAGTGTTACTCGAAGTATTTCTGTATATATCTTCTGGTTGGCCTTTCAGGTCAGATCAAGCAGATCAATGCTAGGGTGTAGTCAGTCACCCGTCTTCGCCGTAGTTGTCGGACCCTGGTCAGTAAGATGCGATTTCATGTTTCAATATTGATGAAATGCAAGCTGAAGTCTTCGTTTAACACAGATGATGCACACAAATGTCAAGGTTACTAATTCTGTCAGGGTCAAGCAACTATAAATATTGGACTGTTGAAGATGACAATTTGGAAAAACATGGGACTTAGGAAAAGGTATTGAATGCCATCAGATCAAGACGAATATTCACACCCTCTTTGAGGATTCCCACCAATACCGACATTTCTATTTTTGAACTTAATGAAAGATAATAAAACCAAAATTGGAAATCGAATCTGGTGACCCGAAACACATCAGAAATCAATTTGACGTGCACAATTACCATAGTGGATTAATTTTTGCTTCACCGTAGCCCGTATTCTATGCTATGCTATGCTATGCTATGCTCTAGAGCGCCTGGAATACATGTATCCTCTGGACGTAGCAGGCCTTGTCTCAGTGACCTGTCCTGACATTGCTTTGAAAGCAAGAATGCTGTAAGACGACATAGTTTGCCACTGCGTGCATTCAGTGTTTCAACAATACTGATTTGTGGTAAGCTATGCGTGAACCAACATTTTTATCTTGAAAGACCTCATTGGGTCCTGACCTGATGCTATATTGTTATGTGCTCATTTTCTTTCGTTTGAAAAACCTCATTGGGTCCTGACGTGATGTTATATTTTGCATGTTCTCATTTTCTTTCATCATTCGTCTATACAGTAATGGAATGTTTCCAAGATGATTACGAAGATAAATGACTTTGTTCATGCTATTCTCTCCAGCCATTGCATGTTCCATGATAAACTTCAGCAACATTGAAGGAGGGGAGGGGGAAAATCCCCACGCCGAAAGTGTTGAATTTTCCAACCTTGCGTCTATGTACTCATACTTCACTTCTGACTGTTGCATGTTGCATGGTTTCTTTATGAAAAATGTGACGATGTGCAGCTAAAAATAACATTGCGACGAGGCCGTGACCTGGCTTTGACACACTCTAACTCGTTTATCGCAAGTGAATAGAACTGAAGTTTTTGAGCACGACGTGCGTCCGTCAATTGTCGGAAGGTATAGCAAATTGTCCGTCAATTGTCGGAAGGTATAGCAAATTTCACATCAATAGCGTTAGGGGTTCATGAGATACCTCATACAAATATCACGGGGGACAAAGGATATCCCCCCGCACTGCGAGAGCGAACTAATGGGATGCTGCTGATCTCTACCAAGACGCTGAGTGACGTTCTGGATGCAGATTAGCCTGGAGGTCGAAGTGTTGCTGTTGCCGAAATTTGTGCCGCCGTGGAAAGTGCTTCACCTGACGCAGTCTACTGTAACTGTTGGTGTTGTGAATGGAGGTGCAGACTGGCCGGTTGTATGGTTTTCTCGGTTTGGCGGTAGATAGCGCCATATGAGCTCACCAGGCTCGATGTTTTGTGCTATGGCGCGTTGCTTCATCATTGACTAAATACCGAGGGAGAAGCAGAGTCGAAGCGTTGGCTTCATGCTCTCACAGTTTTCAAGGGCATGTTACTTAAGGCTGCATACTGCTTTATCCTTATCCAGGGCACAACCTTTTCCTATGTTTACCAGTACAATTTCCCAGTACTGGGACAAGATTGTTGCGATCCTCCAAGCGTTTCTTTTTGCAAACGTAGAGTGAGCGACATGAAATAGATGCTAACGTGTTGCATGTGACGATGTCTGGAGGATGCCATTGCGTTTCTTTTTTAATTGATGCGAATAGCGAGAGGCTTTTCCTTCTCGGAAATACAGATAACTTGATAGTTACCTGTGATAGTTACCTGTGTAAATGCAACAGCAGACACGCGCTTACTATGTTCCGCATGGCACCTCACATTACAATGTTCCGCATGGCACCTCGCATTACAATGTTCCGCATGGCACCTCACATTACAATGTTCCGCATGGCACCTCGCAGTACAATGCTCCGCATGGCACCTCGCATTACAATGTTCCGCATGGCACCTCACATTACAATGTTCCGCATGGCACCTCGCATTACAATGTTCCGCATGGCACCTCACATTACAATGTTCCGCATGGCACCTCACATTACAATGTTCCGCATGGCACCTCACATTACAATGTTCCGCATGGCACCTCACATTAGCGCTGGACGCTATCGATTTGGCAATTGGTAGATTCTGACCCATAGGTCAAAGCTGATATGAGGTCGAATTGTGAACCAGGTTTTGGAAGCTTAAGAAAAAGTGCTCAAAACACTACTTCATTCTACCTATAGATATAGATATACGCTAAACTTGGCTTCAACGTCGCATTTACTTCACAGTGACCCATGCACCGAAAAACCGTCTCCGGTGAAGTTACCTCAGTGACTCCGAATGACCTGGAAGTGTCAGCATTGACTTATGTAAGCAGGTTAGCTGGGTTGCTAATCACCCTACCACACCCAACGCTGGCCATTTGGGCTTGACACGTGAGGCAATATGTCGATATTCCGCAGTTTCGGCGAAATAGCCTAATACGACACAGGTAAGTGGCATGACATGACAGCGTCATATTTGTGTGCCGTAATGCCGGAAAAGGAAGTCCCATCAGCCATTCCCAGCTGTGGCGAGCTAACGCACGACATTGCGTCCGTGAATACCGGGCAGGGTGGCTGGTGTCGCGTGTTGAAACACAGATACTGCCCCAGTGCCCACCCCAGCAGGGGCACAGGCTAATACGTGTTCAATATACGGAAGCGAAGGCGACTTTGGTAAGCTTACCAGCGTGCGCAGGTACACGTAAAGCAACTTTGGATGCTCACTTGCAGACCATGGTTTTGTGATGGAACCACGCCCGGCCAGATATGCTTTAAGATATATATAGTGGAAAGATAGCTATCGGGTGGATTGCTTCAGAACAATCAATGATGCCTGCTGTTTAATGGCATCACAGTAAGACTTGTATGGATGGTTTATCATCCGATATAGCAGTTCAAATCATGTTTTGTTGAAGCATCCGGAACAGGAAATTGTCATCCAAATTTTACAGCTCTTCTTCACAGCTGCTCCATGTATGGGACAAACGTTATGCATTCACCGAAAAAAGATGTGAGAAGCGTATATATTCTCTGAGAATTGCAGACGTTCTCATTTTCCCTATTCAAATCAGACCATACAAAACGAGCACTCTGTTCGCGATATGCTTAGAACACCATTCCTAAACGAGAATGCCAGTGCGTTGAGACTTACAAATGTACTCATGGAAAACCACTTTCAAGACTCAAGAAGGAGAATATCTTTTGGTTTCAAGTGAAACCAGTCAGACTGAGAATAGCAATTAGTCTCAATTTAAACAGCAATGCTCAAATGAAACCAGTCCCAAGTGTCACTCTGACTCTTCATGGGTCGCAAATATACTCGTGTAAAACTACTTCAAAGTCGCAACAAGCAGAGAGTTTTTTTCTCGCTGAATCCAGTTTACTTGGTAATATATATATATATATATATATATATATATATATATATATATATATATATATTATTTCAACATTCGAAGCTATTACTCAAGTAAGACTGGTTTCAGGTTTCATTTGAGCAATACAGACCTCAACTGAGAGTAGTTATTGGTACAATGTCCCTTGCTGCTCTCATATGAAACTTCTTTCAGGCTTAAATACACGTTTTAATTCGGTATCGCAGCGAAAACAGGACAGATGAACAGTTATCTTTTCCCAGTGTCACGTGATATACTTTTAAGGTACAGCTCTAAAGTGCCGCACACTTATCGCCGGCGTCATCTGCCACACATGCCGCTCATCACTGCCTCAGAGGACGATGTCGGGGCAATGGCCAGCGAAGTCATTGAAGAGGGGCTGTGAGCACCACAACATTCTGTTTATTTGCCAAATGTATTCCAAAAATGTACCATAAATACAGGCATGTCCTTGCATCAAATATCATCGCCGTTTCCATATTCGCTACGTCACTCGCAGACAACAATCCTGGACTTGGACATATGCCTGGGCATACTGTTCACCTGCCCAGGCATAGAGGAGACACCGGGAGCTCCAAGGACTTATGCCGAAAGCAAATTTAGGAAGAACGCAACTTCTTTGCCCATTGTTTCCCACGCCTCGCTCTGGGCCTCCTTTATCTCCAAACAGATATGTTGAAGCAGCCCATGGAGTACGGAGGAGAAATCTGCCACAGGAATTGTCTCTGCCACCGCCCAACCGTCTTCAACAGTGACGGGACTGTCGGAGAGTGTCAATCGGCAGCTGGAGACAGTTCAGTGAGAATGTGAGAAAAATCTGAGATTGTGAGAATCCCAGCTAAGGTGCCGGTCGAGGAGGACACCGAACACTTTAACGGTAGGAAATAGTTTCACGGTGATTGCAGCCCGAAGTGTGCAAATGATTATGGAGAACAATGGGAAGTTGAATTGCATGACATTATAGTCCTTTAAAAAGTGTCTACAGCTGAATACTATGTTTCCTTGAATGGATCTGGTCAATTGCAGGGCAGCAATTTCAAAAGCTCAAAATGTCACGCATTTAGCGGCTACTGATAACTCGTGCAACGAGAGCTACAGTGAAGCCTTGTATTTTGTGCAATTATGTTTCATTGCGCTCAAATGTATAAAACACATATTTATTACCTAACTGTATTTATATTTATTCTTAATATGAATATTATTTAACATTTATATACATACATCCACACACACGCATATATATATATATATATATAACTACATTTATAACCTAATATCAAACATTAAATGAGATATGAACTGTATCATTAGGGTATGAAAGTGGTCGGCAAACAGCACAGGCGACTTTCCGTGTGTTCCCGAAACGAACAGCGGTGTTCGGAATACAGCCGTGTATCTGCACCTGCGAAAACAAGTGAAGTATGTGCTGAATTCCGAACACGGACTCGGCGTTTGAAACCCGCAAGGTTGCACTTGGGAAGGGTGAGTCCAGTAATTATCGTTGGGCGGAGGAGGAAGAGGAAAATGGGGCGGAGGAGGCAGGGTCGCAGAAGGAAAATGCACCCCTGATGTATAGCCTAATAGTAAACATTAAATTAAATATTAAATTGTTAAACACCTAAATATTAAATGTATCATTAGGGTATGAAAGTGGTCGGCAAACAGCACAGGCGATATTTCCGTTTGCTTCCCGAACCGAAGAGCGGTGTTCGGAATACAGCACGTGTATCTGCACCTGTGAAAACAAGTGAAGTGTGTGCTGAATTCTGAACACGGACTTCCGCATTTTAAGCCCGCAAGGTTGTACTTGAGAAGGGTGGATCCAGTAATCATCATTGGGGAAGGGGAACTGGAGGAAAATGCACACCTTTGATGTATAACCTAATATTAAATATTAAATTAAACATTAAATTATGAAACACCTAAACCACTTAAATATATCATTGGGGTATAAAGGTGTTCGGCAAACAGCACAGGCGATTTCCGTGTGTTGCCTGAACCGAACAGCGGTGTTCGGAATACAGCACGTGTATCTGCGCCTGTGAAAACAAGTGAAGTGTGTGCTGAATTCCGAACACGGACTTTAGCATTTTAAGCCCGCAAGGTTGCACTTGGTAAGGGTGGATCCAGTAATTATCATTGGGGAAGGGGTGCAGGAGGAAAATGCACACCTTTGAGTTCGGAAGGTGCCCATTCAGTAAATTTCAGTGCACCCCTCACCACACTTAGCGAATTTCTTCCGCCAAAGGCAACCCTCCAATAAATGCGCCCCTTCCCCAATGATAATTACTGTATACGCCCTCCACAAGTGCAATCCTGCGGCCTTAAGATGCCTATTAAGCCCGTGTTCGGAATTTAACACACACTTCACCAGCATTAACAGGCGCAGATACACGTGCCATATTCCGAACACCGCTGTTCGGTTCGGGGAACACACGGAAAATCGCCTGTGTTGTTTGTCGAACACGTTTATACCCCAATGAAGACGGTGTTTAATACATTTGAGCGCAACAAAACATGATTTCCCAATATAACAAGGCTTCACTGTAGCTCTCGTTGCACAAGTTATTCGCAGCCGCTAAAGGCGTGACATTTTGAGCTTTCGAAATTGCCGCCCTGCAGTTGACCAGATATGATGCAAGGAAGCATAGTAAGCAGCTGTAGATAATTTTTTGAAGAAATATCATGTCATGCAATTCGACTTACCATTGTTCTCCATAATTATCTCCACACTTCGGACTGCAGTCACTGTGACGCTATAGCTGGGTAACTCCAGAAAGATTGCACAGCAATGGTGGCCGGACGCCATTGAAAAAATTGGCCGATGAGTCCAGCATTTATTCCCATGGTAGCTGCAACTTGATAAAATTTGAGACCTGCATTATTTCTCACGATACCTCGATAGAATTACGCGTGAATATTGAGAAACGTATTTGGTCTATGACATAGATCCGCAAAATATAGGTTCTAATTGCCTAAAAACTGCACTCATTCAAAACATTCAGTCCGATAGCTGCCCTTTAGTGAGCAACCTAACGAACATGTTCTCAAACCGATTTTTTCAGTGTAGGGGTCAGTGAACTTTCACCGCAGTTACGTTGGTGACTACTGGGAATTGTTCTTTGGTACACTTTTAGGCCGCTGCTGTAGATATCTGCTGTGGGCTCCAGCTACGCCCAGCACGTGCCGTCCAACTTTAGCTCAGGTCGGAGTTAACTTGGCAGCATGCAGAGCTGCTCATCAAACATTTACGGTAGTTCTTGGATCAGCTGTCTGTGGAGATGGACAAGTGACTCTGTCCTCACTTGCTGCGACAGGAGGTCATGTTCACCTCCGCTGACGAGGAAAGAGCGCCGCTCACCCACCGTGGAAATCCCATAAATGCAACGCCGCTCGTTTCATCTCCACAATGGGAACAATCATCTAATACGCCGATGTTTTTGCGACCTGCCTCGACCACTCATCTCGCAACTTTGAAACGCGAGCTGCCAAACTTTCGAGTATGCTCTTCGCTCTGCGCCAGTCACTGGTATTGGCTCAGCCGCGGCCTGGTGAAAAGTCGCCGCCGCCGCTCGCCGGCTCTCCGTCGCAGGCGAAGCTTCGGGTCGCACAATCGCTAATGCAGCGACACCATTTCGCGACGCCAGGAAGACATTTGTCACTGTCCGACGTCCGCCGCCGTGTCAACGGTGCGATGTGAATTTAACGATGACCTCGTGGCGGAAAAACCCTAGATGGATTTAGGAGTTAGGACACCCGACGCAGGCATGGCGGATACAAATGAGGCCGCCATATGAGGCGGCCATACATCACACTGGGCTGCTCCTATCTTGGCAACATGCGATGCGATCGATGGACGGGGTGTTGGTTATTCTTGGTTGTTCTCTAATGCAGTAACGCAACACAAATCAATATTGGTTAATTAAAACACGCTAATTGATTGAAACACATAGAAGTATTGACAAAAGGCGTGTACTCGAGGATACCAAAATGATACTGTGTTTACGCTTCCTTGGCCATTTAGAATCGTCTCAACCTGCCCACGAGAAGTAAAATTGCCCACTTATGTACGGTTCTGTTGCGACCTGTGATATGCTATATCCATGAATTTCTTCTATGCTACACCATTATTCCATGTTGCACCATCCGTGCATTTCTGCTTAGATGTCACTTTATAGTCTTCCAGGTTTTGCTACCAATGCACTTCCGCTCAGGAAATGTAACTTTCCAAGTCTATGCACTTCTCACCTATGTGGGCTGGTGGCACTTAAATTAGTTGTAGACCATGACACCACATTTTACTCACCTTACTCCGTTTTCGGGGTTTTCTGCGGCCAGGAAAACGAGTGCTGAATAGTGTCAATTTGAAATATTTTTCCAGGTTCCATTAGCGTTGCCTACCTAACTGTCCGGTAAGCACATTCGGATAATTCAAAACGATTGCCGGCTTTTCCGACATGAAAATGCATCCTAAAATCACACATTCTCACTTCGAATCTAACACAAACTATGAGGAACTAGCTTGTAGTTAATGGCCATACAACGAGGGTCTTATTTATGGAGAGAGCTTCAGCGATATCTGGCAGTTTGCTATTGTTTCTAACCTGTGCCCCGCCCATGATGTACTCTTCACCTCGTCTTCTTTCACGCTGTTCGTATTTCATGTCCCAGGTATTGCTCTAAACATCTCTTACTTATTTTTGTTCGCTGCTTTAAATAACTGTGTATTGCCGTTGTTAAGCACTCGTTGTCAATGTAAGAAATGCACTTGTCATATCCAAAAGTACAATTTTACAAGAATCCGCCCGTCTCCTCCTTAGTGGCAAATATAACGGCTGTTGATACACAGCATGTGCGGTAACCTACCCCTTCGAACAAAACTATATGTATATAGCATATACATATATCATATACATATAGCATGTACATATAGCATATACATATAGCATATACATATAGCATATACATATAGCGTATACATATAGCATATACATATAACATATACATATAGCATATACATATAGCATATACATATAGCATATACATATAGCATATACATATAGCATGTACATATATCATATGCCAACGGCCGTGACGTGGTCTTTAGCAATATTAAGTGAAACATACTAAGGCTACCAGCATGTTAATCTATATTAAACACGGTGCGAGTCTGTTTCTCTCGATAAATGTCACTTGGTTGGTTATTGGTTTTACGACACGTCGACCGTTGAGTCATGTAGCGTCGCCAATCTCTCACGCCGATTGGTCGCGGCGAAGAGTAGCAACAGGTGAGACTCGAACCCACAACCTTTCGATTGTGAGACGAGCATCTTACCCCTAGACCACTCGTCCCCGATAAATGTCATTTGACCCGTATGATTTCCTTGAAGTCTATTCAGTGGCAACCCTTCCAAGCAGCGACTCACATAACCTGTGCTGTAGTTATTTTGGTAACACTTCACTGCCTGTCAATATTATTATCATTTCAAACATGTAAACCAAGTTACTGATTACTTGTGAAGTGCAAACAATAGTTCAGAAAATGGGATTGGTACAAAGGTAAAACATCCGGATCAAGACGCATGTGCTGAAATGCGTGTATGAGTGGGGATAGACGATGGAAACTTGCAATCTGCAGTCGTGTGCAGTCGATACACCATCGACAGTCAGCTGAACATATTTTGCACGTGATTGTCACGTGGTAAGTACCTCTGCCAAACATCACTGCTATGCTAATTTCTGTTGCTGCTTTTCTTTGGATGAATGGGAAGTAAGAGGGTTTGGAAGCATAGGCGTTTAAATGGTGTCTGCACCGTACAGCGTTGTACAAAATATGTCATTATCCGGCTGTTATCTTGTCGTTTGGTGCACAAATCGAAGAATTGTAATGTTATACCTATCGGACAACGCTTTTTTGAATTACCGAATTCAGTTCATAGTGAATCAGGAAGTTTTGTCATTGTTGTGGCCAACGTACGTCGGGATTCAGTACTCTTAGCAACCATGCCCTTTTGTAGGGCGATATATACCTGCAATCAGAAAGAACACGAGGGCAGCCTTTAGCACTGAGTTGAGCTAAAGCATGAAAGCAATGCTAAGTGAGGAAAGCACATGGTTCTGCCGTTCCCTCTAGACCTTATGTCGAGACATCTCATATTTGCCTTCAGTATGTATCCAAGTGCTTATGATACTTCATCTAGCTGTCAGGTGGTGGTGTAATGTCACTTGTTCATTATTCTACATGGACCAGATATATACGAAGCGTGGATTGCTGTTCTTGATCTTGTTTATGGGCAAGTTTTGCTTGGATCCACCACGGCTGTGCTACCTCATCCAAAAAGAACCGGATCAAAGTCGGTGTCTGAGTGGATGCCATGCTGTGCACCCTACTCAACATGGACTGACTTGCTTCTGTTTCAGCCAAGCATTTGGACGAGAGCGCTTAGTGCTTGCATGATTCGCCCTAACCCAACCTCTCCGACATTTGCTTTCGCTGGGTGTCGGAACGGGTACGATCTTGGCCTGGATGACGTGACATGATTTGACCTGAGTGATCTATGAAGTTTCGCCCGGAAATCCGGGCGAATGGGCCCAATTCCGGTGTGACGTGGTCTAATCTGACTTCTCGACTTTTCTGAGCGTATTCCATTATATTTAATTACTCAGACCCTCCGGTGTAGCATTGCATGACATGACACTACCCCGTTTCAGCCGGATGTCCGGAGGGGTGTGGTGGTCGCGGCACGTGCAGTATGAAGGATCACTGGTACAGCTGCTCGTGCCACGACGGCTGGGACGGCACCAACTGTTCGATACCACTGGAGATGGACTGTCGCGACGGCATCGACAACGATGGAGGTGGGTCAGGGAGGCGATACTCCGGGTACTGTGGGGGTGGGCCAGGAGGAGAATACCTTAGGTGTTATGGAGGTGGGTCAGGGTGGCAATACTCCGGATACTGTGGGGGTGGGCCAGGAGGAGAATACCTTAGGTGTTATGGAGGTGGGTCAGGGTGGCGATACTCCGAGTACTGTGGGGGTGGGCCAGGAGGAGAATACCTTAGGTGTTATGGAGGTGGGTCAGGGTAGCAATAATCCGGGTACTGTGGGGGTGGGCCAGGAGGAGAATACCTATGGTACTATGGAGGTGGGTCAGGGTGGCAATACTCCGGGTACTGTGGGGGTGGGCCAGGAGGAGAATACCTAGGGTACTATGGAGGTGGGTCAGGGTGGCAATACTCCGGGTACTGTGGGGGTGGGCCAGGAGGAGAATACCTTAGGTGTTATGGAGGTGGGTCAGGGTGGCAATACTCCGGGTACTGTGGGGGTGGGCCAGGAGGAGAATACCTTAGGTATTATGGAGGTGGGTCAGGGTGGCAATACTCCGGGTACTGTGGGGGTGGGCCAGGAGGAGAATACCTTAGGTGTTATGGAGGTGGGTCAGGGTGGCAATACTCCGGGTACTGTGGGGGTGGGCCAGGAGGACAATATCTTAGGTGTTCTGGAGGTGGGTCAGGCAGGCAATACTCCGGGTACTGTGGGGGTGGGCCAGGAGGAGAATACCTAGGGTACTATGGAGGTGGGCCAGGAAACGATAGTCAGGGCAGTGTGGAGGTGAGGCAAGGAGAAACAATCTGGATACTGTAGATGCGGGTCAGGGAGCAAATACTCAGCGTAGTACGTAGGTAGACAAAGGGACGATGCTATGGACACTGTAGAGGCAGGCCGAGGACAGAATGATCAGTGCACTGGAGAGTTAGATCATGGAAGGAACAGGGAGACAATGTACTATAGAGATGCATGCAGTACTTTAAGTACTTCAAAGGTGAGTCGGGAAGATAATGTCTATGGTGTTATGGAGGTGGGTCAGGAACACAATTCTCAAGGTAGTTTGAGGTGGTACGGAGGGACAATACTCCGGATAGTATAGGCGGGGGGTAAGGAGAGAATATCAGGGTAGCCAAGCTGTGGGTCAGGGAGAAAATACTTAGAGTAGTAGAGAGGTGTATCAAAGAGACAATGATCAGGGTACGGTATAGATGGATAAGGGAGAGAACACTCAGAGTAGTATAGGAGTAGATCAGGGAGAGAATACTCAAGACACTATGCATGTGGTTCAATGTGTTGAGTGGTGCTATTGAGATGGGCCAGCAAAGGAATGCTCACGGCATACTATAGACGTGGGCAAGGGAGTGAATATTCAGGGTACTGGGACATTCCATCACGGATCGACGACCAAAATCCGAAAATAACAACCTCAATCCTCAGACATCAATATAGACTTCCATAGAGATGTCGGGTTCTCGGAATTGAATTCCAATATTTTTAGCTTACTCTTGCTTACAGTTTTCGAAACATAGCCTCTGCAATTATCCAAACTCGGCGATGCAGCCCTCCGTTTCGACCTATGAAGCATTTGCGAATAAATAAAGTTGTGTATATTTCAAATGCTCTTGATTTAGGGTGTATTGCCAATTTTTGTTCATGTGAATTCTGACAAAATTTTGGACCCTTGGCATTGTGACCTTTAGTCACGTGACCTAACTTGACCTATTCGCATTGAACATTTTGACGATTCACGGTCGAAGTTAACCTGAATGCATTGCCTTTTAATTGTGAGATCTACGATTTTGAGTCTTTCAATAACTAGGTAATTTATTTCATTTTTTATAGCATGTTAGTGCTAAAACAAAACTTCATCGCGGAGATGGAGGCTCGTTCGACCTTACCACAGGAAGACAGGATAAAAGTGGACGTCTTTTGATATAAATATGAGGCAGTACCTGGGGATTATTTGCTGATAGTACGCAATATTTCCTCCAAAAAGTTTTTACATTCGTTGACATTGACCTCGTGTGTCATTCTGGCTCATGCGGAACACATATTTGACCACCTTTTACAGTGCAAACTCTCTTTCCTGCTGTTTAAGGGCGACGGAATGCGCCCAATTGTTATTGGTTTTACGACACATCTACCGTTCAGTCATGTAGCGTCGCCAATATCTCACGCCGATTGGCCGCGAGCGAAGAGTAGCGACAGGTGAGACTCGAACCCACAATCTTTAGATTGTGAGACGGGCAACATACCCCTAGACTGCTCCTCCCCATGGGTGCGCCCAAACGATCACCCCTTGCTACCTGTAAAACTATTTGTTTACTTACTGGAGTTTTTTGGCACGGTTACCCTAACCCGGCTACCACACATCGCTTTGAGTTACCATTCCTCTATTGCCATGAATAACCTGGTAGCTCCTTTCAGTGCAATGCTGAATACCATGGTGCATTATCTTCCTGGTATACCCTCACTCATATTCTGAAAATGAGCGTTCTAGAAACATCTCTGCAAACTCGCTCTACAGTATAAGGAGCCTCGATACCTGTGAGCCTGTCCATTGTCTATTTGGCACACTTGACTTGAAGGAGAGTAAACGTTGCCCTTGGTTTGCATTGCACAACAAGTTACTAACACCATTGAGTTGGACCAGTGGCTGCTGCAACGTTAATGCGAAAACAAAATATTAGTAAATCTACAGAACAGCCAGGTGGTGCATTGCTATGACGATTATAGTGAAATAAGTTCTCCCCATTCCGCCGTTCCGGAGCAAGGGTTCCAGTTTTAGCGCTTCTTCGCAAGCAGAGAACACAGCCGTTGTGTTATATTCCGCACCATTCATTTCTGGACACGTCATCCAGTTTCCCAGTCGCAAGAGCCCACGGTGACGGACTGAGTGGGTGTCTGCGTGCAGCCAGAATATTGATCACCAGCCATAAACGTTTGTAGTAGTGCAGCCACGCATTGAAACTTTTGCCAGAGTTTTCGGTCGGGATAAACTCTGAATTCCTCTACTCATTTGAGCATCTTTATCGAAGTCGCAGCTCAACGATTGGCATACAGTGATGAAAAAGCTGGAGAAGGCAGGCGGCAACGCCCGCTTTTATTAAGCTAAATGAACATTCAACCGACTTCCAATGACTTCTAGCATTGACTTACACCGCAGCCGCGGGCCAAGCGCACAATTCACCTAGGACCAGATATCTTCAAAGCTTCTGAAGGACGCTACGGTCCACGCTGGCATCGGACGGTCCAGCGCTGCCGGCGGATGATCCGCCGTTGCCGAAGGACGGTCCAGCGCCGTCGGCGGACGGTCCAGCTCTGATCCGCCGTTGCCGGCGAACGGTCCGGTGCTGCCGGTGGACGGTTCACTTCCGCCGATGGACAGTCCAGAGCTGCCACAGGATGATCCACCATTGCTGGCGGACGGTCCAGCGCTGCTGGCAGACGGTCCAGCACTGCCGGCGGATAGTCCAGCACTGCCGGCTGATGGTCTAGCACTGCCGGCAGATGGTCCAGCGCTGCCGGAAGATGGTCCAGCGCTGCCGGCAGATGGTCCAGCACTGCCGGCAGATAGTCCAGCACTGCCGGCAGATGGTCCAGCGCTGCCGGAAGATGATCCAGCGCTGCCGGAAGATGATCCAGCGCTGCCGGCAGATGGTCCAGCGCTGCCGGCGCTCCGGTCTGCCCTTATTGCTGGCCTGACAGATACACAATCACGTTACTCATCGTAGCTACGAGACTGATACTCGGAACCCGGTCGGAAGTCCGAGCCCCTCCAAAGAGAGAAGTAGCTCTACCTATGGGGGCAGTGTATGTATTAGCAACGAGGTTCCAAAATGTAAGGGTCGCACCTATGTTCAGCAGAGTGTCAAGTCTAGACAGATTTGATTAGAGATATTTGAGTTGACAGAAATGAATGACAGGCGCAACACCCAAAATATTATCCCAAACGACATTCTTGATTCGGTCCACAGTTAGATGTATGTTGTTAAGGGTAAACATTGCCACACTTGTTCAACATTGTGCCATTGCATTGTCTTGCACTAATTAGTCATGTATGATTTGAGATAAGCATAGGCCTTCAGCTTTAATGAGTCTGCCAGTATAGTTAATTATTGCGGACCCCATGAGAGCTATACCAGTCATGATAGCGCCGATTACAGAAATCGCTGCAATCGGAAGACATCTGTATTTCAGGTTGGAATCATTTGGTGCAATGAGATAACTATATGAGGCTTCATGGAACTCGAATTGTGTCATATAGATGATTTCACCTTCCCTTAGCTATTTAAGCTGAAAATGTTAATCTGGTACATAAAACTAAAACAAACTAAATCATTTGGCATAGCACTAAAAATATGACGTCCCAAGTCATTTCCAGTGTACGCTCTAGCTAGGAACGTAGGCTAAGCCCGAACGAGTCTTTTCTTCAATATAGCGTCCATGTTTCGGGAAGAATCCTCCGTATGTTGCTTGAGCAATATTCCGAGAACTTGTACTCTGCTGGAGGGCAGGGTCGCTGGCTGACGTTTGATCCGATGTTGTTGGTATGTTCGGTTGTGGGCAGCATAAGGTGAGTGTGAAAACAATGAGACACGTGACACACCGTGGCAGCTAGGTTAATTGGACAAATCAGCAGAGAGCATTCATGTTTCAAATGCGTGCACCATATTTGACAGATGAGCTCGATTTCGCCAATAGTGAGAACAACGGCCAACCGGCTGAAGTGGATTGTTTTTCAAAAGGAAAGTGTCGAAATTGGAGCCACCATTTCCGCAGCCAGGCTCCTCTGCTGGAGACGTTCCCAAACTTGAATGCACTGTACTGAATTGACGAAATACGTTTCATATACTGGTGAAATGTCTGTATTTCCACAATTAGACACAAGGAATACGAGCTGCCCAGAGAGCACAGTTACTGTCGGTTCGAAGGTGTCCTACCGTGGCATGGTGCACGATACTGCGCCTACAGCATGGGAGCGCACAGCCGCCTGTTGGCTTCGCTTGCCCAGAGTGTCTAATGGCGCCTTATGCTGGTGTATTAATTGACAAGCAGAGGATGACCGCTCTTAAACCCCAGCAAGATATCAACCACACCACCTCAGAAAAGCACACGCTACTAGCTTGTAATAGCACGTGCCGCATCAACCGCCAGACCATAAATATTCGTGCCAAACCCAGAACATCACGCCAAGCCTCCAGTCACGCAAGCCGTGACCACTGCATTCTAACGAAGCGAAACTTCCCGTAATGTTGTAATCCATTACATCTGGAAGGGCGAGCTGTTCCGGCCGGGAATGTTGTAATCCATTACATTCCGGAAATATAATCCATTGCATTCCGGAAATATAATCAATTCATTCCGGAAAGGTAATCCATTACATTTGGACGAGCGAGCTGTTCTGATCGGGAATGTGGTAATCCATTACATTTGGATGGGAGAGCTGCTTTGGTCGGGAATGTTGTAATCCATTACATTCCGGCAATGTAATTCATTACATTCCGGAAATATAATTAATTACATTTCGGAAATATAATTAATTACATTCCGGAAATGCAATCCATTACATCTGGGCGGGTGAGTCGTTCCGGCCGGCTCCACTGAACATACAGTGTCATCCCGTCTCACGCCACCGTCTGTCTGCAGATCTGATGTCAGGGGCTTAGATATGAATGCAATGACACAAGCTGTTATATTCACCGGAAAAGTGCACATCGTTTCGGCTTCATGCCTTTATGATGGTCACAAATGAGATATTTGGATAAATATGAAATATCTTACTCACCACCCTGGTATGAAGGCGCTAAGCCGAAACGTTGGTGTACTTTTCCGGTGAATATAATATCTTATGCCTTTGCATTTGTACCTAACTTGTCCAGTTAACAATTAACAATATTCAAACGACTATTAACTGATTTCATATTACATGTACCAGATGGCTTATATGACATAGATTAACGCAGTTGTTGATCTGTACATTTTCACTTAGATGTATGCATCAATATATAAATATATATATATATATATATATATATATATATATATATATATATATATATATATATATATATACTCGATGTGCCGTGAGTGATTGTATGGGGTGGAACTGAACATACCGAACACGTTTTCACGCATACTTTGAACATTGTGTCGTAACCTCAGGCTGCTCCTGTGGAAGACGACCAGCTGAATGCAGCTTGTGTCGGCACAAAATTCGCTGGTGTATCTTGCAAGAATTCCAAGTTGTGACATTATTGTAGATATGCATGTTATCAGATTGCCTTCTTTGATGCTGATGGTACGCGATGGATTTGATATCAGTTTGGTCTGCTGATTTTAATAGTAACTGATGTTTGCTTGAACCTTGGGTTTTGTTGTGCTTTAGGATGCACCCAAGTATGCGTTGTCGTCATATTGCCCTCCTAAAACAAACAAAATGTAGAATCAACTCACTTCTGCGGGCGGACGAGCAGGAAACAAGGATGTGATGGATACATCTGCCGGATCATAACGTCCACGATGGCAGCACTTGGCTGACTGTCAAAATGCAGATATTGCTCGTCGGCACGTGGGCACTTCCTTGGAACAACACAGCGCTGGATTTGGCCGTCTGAACCAGCAGAGCTTTGTTTTCATGAGAGGCTTGCTGTGGCATTATATTGGACAGCGTTCAATATAAGCCGAAGTGCATGCGTTAACTTCGGCACGTTTCGCGAGGAAAAAAATGGTCCAATGCGTTTATTTCAAGTGTTATTGACTATGACTACTGAAATAAAGCATTGTAACTTGGAATGTAAATATTTATTCACTTTACATGAAATCGACTGTGTTCGTTTTGAGGACATTTTGTTTCGCGAGGAAAAATGGTCCAATGCGTTTATTTCAAGTGTTATTGACTATGACTACTGAAATAAAGCATTGTAACTTGGAATGTAAATATTTATTCACTTTACATGAAATCGACTGTGTTCGTTTTGAGGACAGTTTTTGAATCGTGACTAATAGCATGGGGCATCATAAAATGTTGATAAAATGGAAACCATAAAATGGAAATCATCATAAAAGGGAAATCATCACGGAGGTCTGTTGATTGCATTCTCAGCTCATGTTAGTCCGGTCTAGTTAGGAACTATCCGGTTTTTTGTTGGCCCTAAAAAAAAAAAAATAAAAGATAATGGGGGAAGGGGGGGTGACTATTCCCCCTTAACATTTAAAAAAAAATATCCGCCAGCATGCCAACTTCTTGCGAATCACCAGCAATCCGATTTGCACCAGCCTGTACCGGCTATTTAAAATGCAACCAACAACCATGGATATATTGTGAGACAATGAACAATTATTCTGTCCATGGAACAATCTGCCACCACCAGCCAGGGTTATTTCAGTTTCCAAACGCCCCGGGTGATTCACCATGGAAAGGATGATGCACATCTGGACGTCGCAAATACCATTTTGCCTACGGGCGACGTGTAATGCGCCTTGAACAACACAATCGCCCACCTGTACCCAGGCGAGATTGTGATCCATGGAATATTGATCAACCACACGGGCATCAATATCACCACTGTATATGAAAGTTGTCGAACGTGCAGTGCGATGCCAATTTATGTGCCATTTAAAAAGTGTTCGTCTCATTAGCCGAACTCAGCACGGGTGCGCAGACTTTCACTGGTGCGAAACTACCTTGCGTGATGCCACTGCCGCAATGTACTGAATGCCACGGATAAACATGTGGATTTATTTATCCAAATGCATCATCATTGTCTATCATGCGATGCTCGTAACAAAATCCACAATAAGACACCGACACCGGTTGGTTTGCCAACTACTTCACGGGCCATATCGAGCAAGTCCTTAAAGTCAGTCACAGTGACAATAATGACAGTCACAGTGACAATAATATCGGCTGATTACGCGAAAGCCAGCCATGGATACTCGCCATTGGCTTATATTCATAGCACCCACATATGCATATCGGGCAAGCATTGAAATATCCCTGAGCACCCAGCAGCGACAATTAAGCTACAACTGCATACCCGCATAACCCGATGCGCCCAACACATCATATCGCGCATTTCATATCGGCGGGAGGGGGGGGGGGGGGAGGGGGAGAAAGGAGGCGGCTATGCTACAGCGAGGTAGTCTAATACAGCACGTTCGCCATCACTACACGACCAGTTACCGCAGACCGACGAAAAACTAGTGAGATCTACTGAACCATGGCAACACCCAGCGTGGGTGATAGACAGATACTTACCCGGTACCAGACAGATACTTACCCGGAATGCGTATTGATAGCGATGTTCGGTATGATTTTTGGCTAATGCTTTCCCATACTAAGAGGAATAGCTGTGTTGCGCATCGTTTTAAATGCACGAACTTTTATATTTGCATGAACTTGGAACTCTGATCTGTCAAGCTCCGTTTCGCATGCCACACCAAATGCTGCTCAAATATACAGAACCTGAGGAAAACGGTATAGTAGTGTGGCCTGGTGCGGGTCATGGAGTGGTACCGCCGGCACAATGGTGCAGGGTGATGCGAGCCAGGTGGTGTTACCTCCGGTACAATAGTGCGGGGTGGTGCAGATCGCGTGGCGCTACCACCGCTACAATGGCGCTGGGTGGTACTGGTCACGTCGTGCTTCCACCGGTACAATGGCGCTGGGTGGTGCAGGTCTCTCGGTGGCGTCATGTAGGCGACATTCTGCTCGACAGACGAATAATCTAAACTATGTTCCGCCATAATGCAAGTATCACATGCTCCCGAGTCTGGGGGACCTGCCCTCCCAGCTCCGCGTACTTCCGGTGCGTCGGTGAGCGGGAAGAGTTTGAGGGATGACGACGCCAACATGTGGGTCATCTCGTCACCCAACCAGCTCACGCACGCCTCAACCACCGCAGTCGCGCTCCTGGATCAGAAACGGCCCCCACAAGAGCACTGGAGCGTCTGCAGCCACAAAACTGGCCACTTTGTATGCCAGGCTGCCCGCTGAGGCGGACGACATTTCCGTCGATAGCGGCACGTGCTGATTGCCAACGTTGTCCTCTCTTGTGCATCCGCAGAAATGGAATCCGGGCAGATTGACATCTCCGGATTGTCACCAGCCTCATCTCTGCTCAGACGGCATAGTCGACTGCGGTGACTAAAAGTGCTGGTGGAACGCTGCCTTCTCCAACAGCTCCATGTTCCTCACCTCTCCACAGACGGCATGACCGACTGCGGTGACTAAAAGTGCTGGTGGAACTCCGGCGTCACGTTCCTCACCTCTCCACAGACGGCATGGCCGACTGCGGTGACTAAAAGTGCTGGTGGAACTCCGGCGTCACGTTCCTCACCTCTCCACAGACGGCATGGCCGACTGCAGTGACTCAGAGTGCTGCTGGGACGCCGCCTGCTCCAACAGCCTCATGTGCCTCATCTCTCCGGAGCCGGTGGATGTTCTGCTCCGCAAGCAGCCGGCTCGACAGACGGCTTCGTTCTACCAGCGCGTTAAGTTCCTTATCGAGGAGAAGTCTGTGCAGGACTACGCCGATAAGGACGAGTACAGCGAAAGGTACGTCATCGCCTGGTGACGTCACGCGCGGTGACGTCACCAGGCACACCCGCCTCAGTTCCACCTGTGTCGGCTGAGTTCCGCACACACCGACGTCGAGGAATCGGTTAGTTGACCTTGGTTCGTCCTCAGTTTACGCGGCTAGCATATTGTCTCTTTCTAAAATGGAAGTGTTGTTGATATACCAGCAATAACAATATTTCTGGGGTAAATACTGGCAGTCGTAGAATCGCCACGGTGCTACTTTAGACGCACACAAGCGCATCGATATATATATATATATATATATATATATATATATATATATATATATATATATATATATATATATATATATATATATATATATATATATATATATATATATATATATATATATATATATATATATATATATATATATATATATATATATATATACACAACATACACGTATATCATATTACAGACAAAACAAGAGGAAAATATTGGACCTGAGCAATCTCCAGCTTCATGCATCTAGCTTTACGTATTCCTGTACCACTCCGTCTTGTAACACTACATCAAGATGCATGTAACACTGCATCTTGAAACTATCTGTCTTGCAACTCCTATCAGTTATCGGGACAATTGGCCCTGGAACTTACCCTCTTCCGTGCAAAAGAATACTGTATCAAGCAAAGGATATTGTTGCGACCCCTTCAGGGTTTCTGCACGAAGAACGATAGCGACATGAAGAAAAGAAGCTGGCTGCTTCAGGTGACGATACCTAACGATTGACACCCAATATTTATGCTTTGTATCGCTGGTTGATGTGCCACGTCGGCTAGATATCATTCATTAACACCTTGCTTTCTAATATTCTGAAATAGTGCTCGAAAGCACTTTGTTTGGTATATAGGGCAACACAGTGAACGGGGATTCAATTTTAAGTTGAAATCAAGTCCGAAATAATTAAATAAACATACAATTATCCCGAACTGAAACGAGCCTTCTGAGGTCAAGTTCGCTTAGGGGCCTCAAATAACCTTGGAAAGCAATAGCCTATGTGAAATCGTTGGCTGAATTGACCATCACCTTATCACAACGAACATTGGCCATTTTGGGTAATAAGTGAGATTAACCGCCAATAATTCGCGATTTCGGCGAAAACGGCCTGATACGCTGTCTCTCATGACGTCAAGCTCAGTGAACGGACACAACATCTTTAAATTGTTTGTATCATAACGTCAGTAAAGGCTACTCCATAACCCATGTCAATAAACTGCACGATAACCCACGCCGTTCGTTTTTCGTCGTCACGAGAAAAACAAATCCGTGGGGGCTCATCAACCCTCTCACATGCATCAGCTAGGGATGACTGGTCCATTTCGGCTTTTGATTATCTCCGAGTGCCCACAGTTCAACCAGTCTAACCATCCGTTCTCCCACAATAAACAGAAACGTTGTCATGGCAGCTCAATCCAAGTCAGCCCGTAGCTATTCTTCGCATTATCCTACACATGCATTCTAAACTGACCGTGAAAATGGGAAACCCTGAAATTGTCCGATTGACAATTTGCTTGTCTGGTGTTGAATTGATGGTACTGTCAGCACCACCAGCCATCTCCTATGCCTTGGTCTCATCCATGTAAACAAGCACGGAGTAATTTTCATCCAAAGGAAAAATAGAGTAAGCACATGCAGACAAACACATAATACATACATACAAAGAAACGCAGGGTAAATTCATGTAAACAAACACCGAGTAAATACATGTAACTACACACAGTAAATCCATGTAGGAAAAGTCTGTATGTGTTTGCGGTGCTGGTAAAGCATACATAAAAACCAGGTACTAAATTAAGTCAACGTGTGTTATACGTTGGTCGCTATGGCGAGTTCAATGTGTTGACGGCTGAAAGACAGTTGACTGAAGTTAGAGCTTCATATTTATCTAACATCCAATATGAATCGAGCAGCGAAAAGGAATTGCAAGCGTGTTTCACATTTCATCTTGCACACTTTTAGACTTATAATAAATGCATGAGCTAATGTTAAGTAAACAAGTAGCTCCATTGCCAGGATTATTTGGGGCTGATATCTGCGTAGCGATCTGATTAACTTTAAGGCAATGTTTTTGTTTTTTTGGGGGGGGTCATTTTAATGTTTTGGAGGTATTTTTAGCTGCTTTTCTGGTTTGAAGGCGGACCCAGAAACTTTCGTCCCGAAATTTTGATGGGGGTCGGAGAACTCTTCCGGAGGGGCGCCATTTCTCCGGAGGGACGCCATTTCTCCGGAGGGGCCGCCTGATTGAGAAAATGTCAAGGGAGTGCACTCAAGCCGCCCTAGAGGAGGTCTTTTCTTAGCAATATGCATTAGCGAATGACCCCAGTGCTAGAAACCTTATAAGTGGTCTTGATGGGTACTTTATACCTCGGAAACAAAAGTAACTATGGCATTTGTAATACATACCCTAGACTAAATATTATTCGTATCAGAATGATAAGTTGCATACAGGACCGACCTCCCATGAAGTCAGATCACATCTCCGATGATGGTTACTTCGTGGTTTAATTGCAAATAACTCTTATTATGTGGCGAATATTGAATCGCTTTATATAGACAATTATTAAAGTTGATGGATTGCAAACATACCGAATATTCTTGACAATATCTGTTCATTTATGGTAACTTAATGCAGTACGACTCATGATGTGATGTGTAGTCGTTGGAAAATAATCGGGGGCTGACATGTTTATCGTAGTAATTAATTAATTGAACTGAGTGACGTATGTTTCATACTACTTAGGTATTGAGCAAACTGTTTTAGAAAGGGATAATATGTTTCCGATGTTTCGCATTTCTGCTGTTTACGTTCTGATTCACGCGCAGACATTTTCTTATCAAGTGGCAGCCGACGGATGCGGTCATTGATCGGCTACCGTGGAGGGGACACCTGCAATCCTCCTCCTGTCGTGCACTGTATCTGTCCTTGTCTAATGTTGCTTGCTATATATTTTCTTCTCTAGTTCTGTTCGGTCCTTGTCGCTCTGGCAGCTTTTCCTCTCTTGGTTGTCAGCCTGAACTGCACCGGTTCTCTTGTTTACTTTATCAAGGTCACTTTCATAGCAGCACAGCTGCTGTCAAGGTCATTGAATGCCAGTGAAGTCAGTTCCTTGCAGTAGTTGGCTTTGGGCGAACAAGGCGGTGGCGTCTGCTCTGATGTGGATATCCAAAAGATGTAAATTCATCACTCGGTAAACAGTACGGACTTTCTCTGTGAAATTGATAACGAAGAAAAAACGATTGCACCGCGGTCAGAATCACTGAGCAGTAGCAGGTTATTACATCTTTCATCGTCTTTTATACTGATGTAGAACTATGTCTTCTGTTGCACCATTGGTCATGTACGGTCTACAATTTATTAACATAGCAAATGCAATGGCGCAAAATTCAACGTTTTTGTGTTGGCTTGACTAAACCTAACGAATCGCAAATTGCTTGGCAGCTGACGAACGTCCCATACTAATTGGAAGTTGCATTCTAGGCTCCATGAGCTTACATGTGCTACCTCCACACTTTGGGCTATGACTAGGTGTATGTCAACTTCGCTTCCCGAAATGATGTCCGTTTGCACCTTTCTGTGAGAAATATGAGAAAAACGTTTTTTTGTCTTCAGGGCAGTGCCCACTTTCGGAATGGATTATTTTCGTGTCGGTGCTGCTGGATATCCGCAGGTCGGATCACGCGCCGGTGTCGAGCCGACACCAGTCCACGGCGACACCACCGCCCCTGCCTGTTCCGTGTAGCCACAAAGTGACACGTGCTGTGACGTCTTGTCCGCGTCTCATGTCTCCCTGTGTGTGCCCGCGCATCGAGACTGCACCTGGCGTGTCTCCTCTGTGACCTGGACCGTCTGTTCACGCAGTCGGTTCTGGAGTGCGTTCGAGCCTCGGTAAGTCCGCTGTCTGTCCGTCCGCCTGGCAATGAGTGTCGGTCCACGCTCTGCCCGCCTCCTCTCCCCGCTGCCCGGACAGCCGGCGTCTGGCGCCAGCTGACCTTTAGTCAGCTGACGCCAGGTGCCGCGGCTGGACCCCGGCCCGCTACGGTCGCACACTGCTCACACCAAACGCCGCCTTATTTTCTTGTTTCGTCTTCATTGTGAAATGAATACAATGGAGATTGTATATATATATATATATATATATATATATATATATATATATATATATATATATATATATTTATATATATATATATATATATATATATATATATATATATATATATATAAATATATATATATATATATATATATATATATATATATATATATATATATATATATATTATATATATATATATATATATATATATATATATATATATATATATATATCCCCTACATGCATATTTATATTACTAATCAGCAATAGTTGCCATTGCGCTCCACCAGTGTATTGCATTAGTGTGTTGCGGCGATTGGCGGACAATGCTTTTATGATTATAGGCTGTATATGATTACATGTGTTACATATATTACATGTGCTACATATATTACATGATTACATGTATTACATTCTATGATTACATATATTACATTATATGATTATATGTGTTACTTTATATGATTACATGTATTACATTATATGATTACATGTACATACAAAATGATGCATGAGCAATTTGCATAATGATTTGCTAATATTGACGTGATATGTGTAAGGAATTCAATATTTACATGGGCTTCATAGTCCTCTCAGAAAATGTATTTTTCCTGTTGTCCTGCTCGGTACCTGACCTTTTCTGCCGCTCCAGTATTTTAAATACAGTAGATTATCTGTGGCATGGGATATACACTAGTTTTGTGTTCTCCACATACCATTCGAGCTAGATGTTTTCCTCATTTCGAATGACTTGATTTTCCACCATTAATTTGCTTTGTTTTTGTCCACGTTTGAACACAGACTTATTAAACACAAATATTCCATTCAGGCTGATTGCATAATATATGATCCTTTTTGGCTATGTGCCGATTTAGTTCGGTCGCCTACAACTTTAGCCATCTTGAGCAGTGGCTTATAAGCTTTTGTTTCAATGAAAGCACATCGGTAGTGAAGAAAAAAGCACGACAGGCATCACATGTTAGACTCTCCTGTTATTTATCTCCACCTTTACATCACCTAATCTGCCAACGGTTTCAATGAATGGATTTTCTGGTCTGGGAACCACTGATCTAGAGCCTGCCAATTATTGAAATTACCCTGATCAAATACATAGGCAAATTTGTAATTATATATGGTCATGAAAGGCCCACACATGCCCAAACGTAGGCCATGACATTTCACATCAGATCAGTAGTTACATGGATTTTATACCCACTTATAAATTATATTAGTAATCACAACTGATTGCGGTATTTTCATTGCCATGCATGTGTGCAGCACGATTATCTCGAAATGCATACAACTATGAGACTGCAATACAAAAAAAATGCAGGTGTTTTGAATTATTCGGCACACGTTAGGTTTAAGCGAGAACAAGCACGTATGAGATAGTACCAATTAAAAACATTCGTCACTCATCGACGTACACCGGATGTCGTGTAGTGTAACCATGAACCAGTATACCTGGTGTTGTCGTGCAGCGCAACCATACACCAGTATACCTGGTATTGCCGGGTATGGTAATCATAACCCACTAGTATACCTGGTGTTGCCGTGCAGTGTAACCATACGCCAGCATACCTGGTGTTGCCGTGTAGGGTAACCAGCATACCTGGCGTTGTGTAGCGTAACCATCATCCAGTATATCTGGTGTTTCCAAAGAAGAACCACGAAAGACCGCTAAATCCATATCACTTAGTTGTTCTTATGATTTATTCCGCTTGCACCATATCCACTGTATATGGGTATTTGTATCACTTGTATCAGCGGATACTCCATTGGCGATTTGCGTTGATTGGGGCTAAGATAGTCGGCGTAAACTAGCATACTATGTGCTATTGTAGTAGGATATTGGCTGCCAAATACTCAATCCCGAGTCGTCAAATTTCTTCAAAGCCCTGCTGTTTTTGTTATATTCAGGGCAGCTCCGATACAGTTCCGATATGACTGATGATTTAAAAGAAGTGATAGACTTGACTGAGTGCTACCCTCAGAAGGGTAGCACTGCCCAGTATACCGCCCGGTATACGTGGTGCCCGGACTTGACTGAGTGCTACCCTCAGAAGGGTAGCACTGCCCGGTATACCTGGTGCCCGGACTTGACTGAGTGCTACCCTCAGAAGGGTAGCACTGCCCGGTATACTTGGTGCCCGGACTTGACTGAGTGCTGCCCTCAGAAGGTATGATGTAAGATTTCCGGGGATATTGTGAACGCTACCAAAATACTTCCAGATATTTCCGCAAACGTCAGTTTGTCCCCAGGGAATAGCACCTTCTCAAATGTACACTCTAAATACCTTCGATCATACCCACAGATCTGCTGTTCTGTAATTTTATAAAAGTGCATTGGCAACTTGGAGATTCAATTGCAGAAGCAAATATTCGGAAATTTTAAAGAACAAAAATGTACATTTGTGTCAGAACAAATTTGCATGTGCAACGTTTTCAGTTAAAATATCCTGGTCGTGTGCAGCATCATGCCGTTTTATACTTCCGACCAGAAATACAAGCCAAGCAACTCTATTCCATTTTCCAGATACATTGATTCGTGTAAAACATTGCTAAATACAGGGTACTATAGGCTGCTCAGCCTTCATGCTGTCCAAAAGGCTGCAGTGTATTGCGTAGCTAGGTAGTGCGCCCTGTCACCACCTCATCTCCTTTTGCAATTTTCTAGGCGCGTATCGGTGGTCCGCGGTCGTCTGGTGACCTCTCAAGGACTCGGCATTGTCGGGGTCAGGGTCAGCGTCAACAAGGACACCAGATTTGGCCTCACACTCAGCAGGAGAGACGGCTGGTAAGTCCGCCCCACGAGCATATCACGCACACTTGTAACCTACCGATGTGTACTCGCGCTGATGCGCAAGTCGCGAAACTGGAAGAGTCGCTCTTCAAAACGTCAATATGTCGAAGGCTAAACAATGTGCAGTAATTCGGCACGTGCTGTTTACCCAGTAACCAATGGTGGTATGTGGAGTACCATAAAAACATCCTGGTCATTAAAGCCCAGCAGCAATCATTACTGCAATAATGCAACATCACGTGCAATAGAAGGAAGCGGGCGAAATTCTCCCTTGCGCCTCTGCATATTTCATGAGAACAAAGAACCGTGGGAGCAACAATGCTGCTAATGCATGTACTATGCTGTGCTATGCATGCATGTGCTATACTATGCTAATGCTGTACAGCCCGAGCGTGACAATTCGCTAATTCGGCTGACCCCTTCTTGAGACGTTGACAATTTAAAGCTCCACCCGGGTAGTGCAGTAAGAGCATGGCTGGTCCGTGTCTGGCTATTCCCTTGCAAAACAGGATTCGAATCACACTAATTTACCCAGGCTGGACGGTCAGCTTATAGCTGGCCTGATAAAGTCGGAGATGCTGCAGTCGAGAAGCAGTGTCGGACTATTTGTGCGACGTGGAACTCATTGTTTATGCAAAGTTCATTTTATCTCATCGATTAGACTGTGTCGCTGTATTTGACCTCCCCAGTTGGATGGCACTTCACGGTTCGCGAGACACGCTCTGCTTGGCAACGGGCTCCGAACCCATAGCACCGTCTTAGCATGCGCTTGGATTTTCTACAGCCACGATCGATGCTTTGGATCCAACTAACCTAAAAGCTTTCACTGCTGCCGTGTCAGCTGTGACATGGGCCTCGCTCACGGCGAATGAACTCTGAGATGTTAGCAATGCCACGACATAATCTAAATCATGCCCTGCCGACTCAGTTTCAGTTGGGTCAACCTTGACATGTTCCGTTTACTTGTCCATCCCTCCTGTGAAATTTTTTTTCCGGTGAACTGGTCGACCTGGGAAATGCGCCCTTTTACTATTGTACCACGCGTCCACTGACAAACATACTGGACGTGAGGAGCAGTGTTCACCTTCGTCTTATTTAGATCCTAGACACTCTCTTACATTTGATTCACGCAACATATTTTCATTTGGTGTTAGATAGCTGCAACTTTCGATAGCAGCGGCTTAATCTATCTGATGCAATCTTCACCATTTTAACCGGGTTGTGGAAAGCGAATATATGTCCTACGATTTTTTTTGCTGTGCTTTCATCGAAGTATTTTCCTCTTGGAAATTCCAATTACGTGGATTCTCAGCCGCATTGAGGAGTCAAGGAACAAGGGTGCCTGTGCAGCATCGCGCATGCTACTCGCATAAAACGTCATGAAGACGCGCGGGCTGGGAGATAGCAGGTGCTAAAAGCGCTATGTAGTTGAATATTGCTCCTTGTGCCAGCTCGGGAAACATTGTTTTTAGTTTTACTATCCTCTCTGCTTCAGCAGAATCGTTCTCCCTGTATTTCACCCATCATCACTCCCTTCCCTCCTCTCTCCCCAACAAAGTCGAGTTAGCCTCGCGGCTTGAAGCACACAGGAAAAGCCGAAGTAACCTCAAACGCAACGACACGTTCTCCAAATTGCATCAGCAAGAACATCGATAAAGCACGTCCGACCTTCTTGACTTCAGGCACACATCTTCAGATTGCAGTGACGACTGCCTGAGGCCCGCGCCGGTCCCGCCGGTCGATGTGTGGCCGCGATGCGAAGCCAATCGTAGGCTGCGCGACTGTGAACACTGTCAACGCAAATGGCTTTCTCTGAGCACAGATTGCGAGTGTGTCATATGATGTATTGCGAAGCTGGTAAAAATCACCATTTCAAGAAGAGCGGGCCGGATTCTGAGTGATGAACGTAAGGCTTGACGTGCGGTGGCAAACGTAACCGCTCGCAATGCTTTAAGTGTGGGGTGGTTTGGTCAGGGCAGGTCAGGCAGGGCAGGTCAGGCAGGGCTGTGTTGGGTCAGTCATATGAATGTTTTCGTATATGCACGAGAGTAGACACGCTCTGGATTCGTCCCCGCGCACATGAATATACCTGTGTTCGGTCTGCTGGAATGCATACATTGTTCTTCACCTCATTGCGCAAACTATGTCACCCACACTGCCTTTACAATGTCAATAAAGCATACGTTATCCGATAGAGTAGAAACTTCTGTCATCACTCAGTAACTTTTGCGTCGCGAATACATGAGCAGATAATCCTGGTTGATGCATATGAATGCCACCGAAATGCTAGAGATGGCACACCTCGCTGGCGCAAAAGATTATGAGTGAAGCGAAGTTTGCAAATTATGTTTATCCCGTTCATCACGTTATGCAGCTGTCTTGCATCCAGGTCAGAATGTCTGGATAGAATGTCGGAATGTTTGAATGTCTGATTCACTGTCATATCCTTCGCCTACCGAGGGGAGGGGTAGATGCCACCCTTCGTCAGGTTTTTTTAGCTGTGAGCGCCAAACCGTTTGCCATAACTTGCGCTTGCGAAAACAAATCCGGGTCATGTTGGATCACTGATATAGGACTCCATGTCTTCAGGGCATGTCAGGAAAATGTATACTAAAACGGTATTGGTATTGCACACACATTACCATCAGCACATTTTTACAGAACATTGGTACGTTTGCATAGAAAGTAGAAATTGACTCGCTAGGGAACTAAATCCATTTTCCCCGATGGGGAAGCAACGCAGTTGAGTGAAATGCTGATGTCACGAATAACGTAATTATGTCCAGACCATCTCTTAGATGTTGGATTGTTAGGACATTGTGTGATGATATTGCTGCGGTAGGTGAGTCATCTTCAACTTCAGGGCTTGTCAGACCATAAAGGTCATTTACGTCGCCCTGTAAATGTAGTATATTTGGCAACCAATGGCATACTTAACCTAAGTGGAGCATTACGCTAAAGGCAACCAATGGCATACTTAACCTAAGTGGAGCATTACGCTAAAGGCAACCAATGGCATACTTAACCTAAGTGGAGCATTACGCTAAAGGCAACCAATGGCATACTTAACCTAAGTGGAGCATTACGCTAAAGGCAACCAATGGCATACTTAACCTAAGTGGAGCATTACGCTAAAGGCAACCAATGGCATACTTAACCTAAGTGGAGCATTACGCTAAAGGCAACCAATGGCATACCTAACCTAAGTGGAGCATTACGCTAAAGGCAACCAATGGCATACTTAACCTAAGTGGAGCATTACGCTAAAGGCAACCAATGGCATACTTAACCTAAGTGGAGCATTACGCTAAAGGCAACCAATGGCATACTTAACCTAAGTGGAGCATTACGCTAAAGGCAACCAATGGCATACTTAACCTAAGTGGAGCATTACGCTAAAGGCAACCAATGGCATACTTAACCTAAGTGGAGCATTACGCTAAAGGCAACCAATGGCATACTTAACCTAAGTGGAGCATTACGCTAAAGGCAACCAATGGCATACTTAACCTAAGTGGAGCATTACGCTAAAGGCAACCAATGGCATACTTAACCTAAGTGGAGCATTACGCTAAAGGCAACCAATGGCATACTTAACCTAAGTGGAGCATTACGCTAAAGGCAACCAATGGCATACTTAACCTAAGTGGAGCATTACGCTAAAGGCAACCAATGGCATACTTAACCTAAGTGGAGCATTACGCTAAAGGCAACCAATGGCATACTTAACCTAAGTGGAGCATTACGCTAAAGGCAACCAATGGCATACTTAACCTAAGTGGAGCATTACGCTAAAGGCAACCAATGGCATACTTAACCTAAGTGGAGCATTACGCTAAAGGCAACCAATGGCATACTTAACCTAAGTGGAGCATTACGCTAAAGGCAACCAATGGCATACTTAACCTAAGTGGAGCATTACGCTAAAGGCAACCAATGGCATACTTAACCTAAGTGGAGCATTACGCTAAAGGCAACCAATGGCATACTTAACCTAAGTGGAGCATTACGCTAAAGGCAACCAATGGCATACTTAACCTAAGTGGAGCATTACGCTAAAGGCAACCAATGGCATACTTAACCTAAGTGGAGCATTACGCTAAAGGCAACCAATGGCATACTTAACCTAAGTGGAGCATTACGCTAAAGGCAACCAATGGCATACTTAACCTAAGTGGAGCATTACGCTAAAGGCAACCAATGGCATACTTAACCTAAGTGGAGCATTACGCTAAAGGCAACCAATGGCATACTTAACCTAAGTGGAGCATTACGCTAAAGGCAACCAATGGCATACTTAACCTAAGTGGAGCATTACGCTAAAGGCAACCAATGGCATACTTAACCTAAGTGGAGCATTACGCTAAAGGCAACCAATGGCATACTTAACCTAAGTGGAGCATTACGCTAAAGGCAACCAATGGCATACTTAACCTAAGTGGAGCATTACGCTAAAGGCAACCAATGGCATACTTAACCTAAGTGGAGCATTACGCTAAAGGCAACCAATGGCATACTTAACCTAAGTGGAGCATTACGCTAAAGGCAACCAATGGCATACTTAACCTAAGTGGAGCATTACGCTAAAGGCAACCAATGGCATACTTAACCTAAGTGGAGCATTACGCTAAAGGCAACCAATGGCATACTTAACCTAAGTGGAGCATTACGCTAAAGGCAACCAATGGCATACTTAACCTAAGTGGAGCATTACGCTAAAGGCAACCAATGGCATACTTAACCTAAGTGGAGCATTACGCTAAAGGCAACCAATGGCATACTTAACCTAAGTGGAGCATTACGCTAAAGGCAACCAATGGCATACTTAACCTAAGTGGAGCATTACGCTAAAGGCAACCAATGGCATACTATTACGCTAATCAAAGGCAACCAATGGCATACTTAACCTAAGTGGAGCATTACGCTAAAGGCAACCAATGGCATACTTAACCTAAGTGGAGCATTACGCTAAAGGCAACCAATGGCATACCTAACCTAAGTGGAGCATTACGCTAAAGGCAACCAATGGCATACTTAACCTAAGTGGAGCATTACGCTAAAGGCAACCAATGGCATACTTAACCTAACTAAGTGGAGCATTACGCTAAAGGCAACCAATGGCATACTTAACCTAAGTGGAGCATTACGCTAAAGGCAACCAATGGCATACTTAACCTAAGTGGAGCATTACGCTAAAGGCAACCAATGGCATACTTAACCTAAGTGGAGCATTACGCTAAAGGCAACCAATGGCATACTTAACCTAAGTGGAGCATTACGCTAAAGGCAACCAATGGCATACTTAACCTAAGTGGAGCATTACGCTAAAGGCAACCAATGGCATACTTAACCTAAGTGGAGCATTACGCTAAAGGCAACCAATGGCATACTTAACCTAAGTGGAGCATTACGCTAAAGGCAACCAATGGCATACCTAACCTAAGTGGAGCATTACGCTAAAGGCAACCAATGGCATACTTAACCTAAGTGGAGCATTACGCTAAAGGCAACCAATGGCATACTTAACCTAAGTGGAGCATTACGCTAAAGGCAACCAATGGCATACCTAACCTAAGTGGAGCATTACGCTAAAGGCAACCAATGGCATACCTAACCTAAGTGGAGCATTACGCTAAAGGCAACCAATGGCATACTTAACCTAAGTGGAGCATTACGCTAAAGGCAACCAATGGCATACTTAACCTAAGTGGAGCATTACGCTAAAGGCAACCAATGGCATACTTAACCTAAGTGGAGCATTACGCTAAAGGCAACCAATGGCATACTTAACCTAAGTGGAGCATTACGCTAAAGGCAACCAATGGCATACTTAACCTAAGTGGAGCATTACGCTAAAGGCAACCAATGGCATACTTAACCTAAGTGGAGCATTACGCTAAAGGCAACCAATGGCATACTTAACCTAAGTGGAGCATTACGCTAAAGGCAACCAATGGCATACTTAACCTAAGTGGAGCATTACGCTAAAGGCAACCAATGGCATACTTAACCTAAGTGGAGCATTACGCTAAAGGCAACCAATGGCATACTTAACCTAAGTGGAGCATTACGCTAAAGGCAACCAATGGCATACTTAACCTAAGTGGAGCATTACGCTAAAGGCAACCAATGGCATACTTAACCTAAGTGGAGCATTACGCTAAAGGCAACCAATGGCATACTTAACCTAAGTGGAGCATTACGCTAAAGGCAACCAATGGCATACTTAACCTAAGTGGAGCATTACGCTAAAGGCAACCAATGGCATACTTAACCTAAGTGGAGCATTACGCTAAAGGCAACCAATGGCATACTTAACCTAAGTGGAGCATTACGCTAAAGGCAACCAATGGCATACTTAACCTAAGTGGAGCATTACGCTAAAGGCAACCAATGGCATACTTAACCTAAGTGGAGCATTACGCTAAAGGCAACCAATGGCATACTTAACCTAAGTGGAGCATTACGCTAAAGGCAACCAAATACTTAACCTAAGTGGAGCATTACGCTAAAGGCAACCAATGGCATACTTAACCTAAGTGGAGCATTACGCTAAAGGCAACCAATGGCATACTTAACCTAAGTGGAGCATTACGCTAAAGGCAACCAATGGCATACTTAACCTAAGTGGAGCATTACGCTAAAGGCAACCAATGGCATACTTAACCTAAGTGGAGCATTACGCTAAAGGCAACCAATGGCATACTTAACCTAAGTGGAGCATTACGCTAAAGGCAACCAATGGCATACTTAACCTAAGTGGAGCATTACGCTAAAGGCAACCAATGGCATACTTAACCTAAGTGGAGCATTACGCTAAAGGCAACCAATGGCATACTTAACCTAAGTGGAGCATTACGCTAAAGGCAACCAATGGCATACTTAACCTAAGTGGAGCATTACGCTAAAGGCAACCAATGGCATACTTAACCTAAGTGGAGCATTACGCTAAAGGCAACCAATGGCATACTTAACCTAAGTGGAGCATTACGCTAAAGGCAACCAATGGCATATAACCTAAGTGGAGCATTACGCTAAAGGCAACCAATGGCATACTTAACCTAAGTGGAGCATTACGCTAAAGGCAACCAATGGCATACTTAACCTAAGTGGAGCATTACGCTAAAGGCAACCAATGGCATACTTAACCTAAGTGGAGCATTACGCTAAAGGCAACCAATGGCATACTTAACCTAAGTGGAGCATTACGCTAAAGGCAACCAATGGCATACTTAACCTAAGTGGAGCATTACGCTAAAGGCAACCAATGGCATACTTAACCTAAGTGGAGCATTACGCTAAAGGCAACCAATGGCATACTTAACCTAAGTGGAGCATTACGCTAAAGGCAACCAATGGCATACTTAACCTAAGTGGAGCATTACGCTAAAGGCAACCAATGGCATACTTAACCTAAGTGGAGCATTACGCTAAAGGCAACCAATGGCATACTTAACCTAAGTGGAGCATTACGCTAAAGGCAACCAATGGCATACTTAACCTAAGTGGAGCATTACGCTAAAGGCAACCAATGGCATACTTAACCTAAGTGGAGCATTACGCTAAAGGCAACCAATGGCATACTTAACCTAAGTGGAGCATTACGCTAAAGGCAACCAATGGCATACTTAACCTAAGTGGAGCATTACGCTAAAGGCAACCAATGGCATACTTAACCTAAGACATTACCAAGGCAACCAATGGCATACTTAACCTAAGTGGAGCATTACGCTAAAGGCAACCAATGGCATACTTAACCTAAGTGGAGCATTACGCTAAAGGCAACCAATGGCATACCTAACCTAAGTGGAGCATTACGCTAAAGGCAACCAATGGCATACCTAACCTAAGTGGAGCATTACGCTAAAGGCAACCAATGGCATACTTAACCTAAGTGGAGCATTACGCTAAAGGCAACCAATGGCATACTTAACCTAAGTGGAGCATTACGCTAAAGGCAACCAATGGCATACTTAACCTAAGTGGAGCATTACGCTAAAGGCAACCAATGGCATACTTAACCTAAGTGGAGCATTACGCTAAAGGCAACCAATGGCATACTTAACCTAAGTGGAGCATTACGCTAAAGGCAACCAATGGCATACCTAACCTAAGTGGAGCATTACGCTAAAGGCAACCAATGGCATACCTAACCTAAGTGGAGCATTACGACGCTAAAGTGCATGCGTGGACGTCAAGTAACTGAAGGCCGAAGAAAAGAGGGGGAGGCCATCTCCAGAGTATTGAGACTATCTTGATTAAAATTACTTTATTGAGCCTTTAAAAAGATAATTTTGTGGTGGAGGAGGGGGGCTCTGGGAAAAGTTGGTTTGTTTTATCAGGGTGTTGTCACATGACCTACTCGGCTCGTAAAGCACCGAGGAATCCTTACTGTGCGGGCAATAAGGAACTTTTCCACATCGCATCCCACGCTGGCCGTGGCATGTGAGTAGCATCCAGCCTACAGTCATAGTCATCCAGGTGAGGGAGGTGGCAAATTACGGCTAAAGACTGTGTACGGGGTCAGTGTGCTGTTTAGCACGTGCAAATCGGTTCATCTGCGTCGGATGGTGCAGCAAGGTGGCCGTTTACGTTATAAGACCGACTTCTGTGTCCGATGGTACGTTTACGTCATAAGGCTGACTTCTGCGTCGGATGGTTCAGCAAGGTGACCGTTTACGTTTTAAGACTGACTTTCAGGAAGACAATTTGGAGAGGTATTTAATTTAACTCGATGATGAGGAAGGCTGAGTTCGATTAGAATGACTGTGCCCCATTTTGCAACTGGTCCGTTGACGATGTCAACGTGTCAACGTATCAACGTGTCAACGTGTCAACGGAAGGTGTGTTCCTTGGAGGACGGTCAATAATGTTTTTCGTTGTTATCAAATTTCTGAATTAAACTCTGTGAGCTTGGTCGGAATGTCGCCTACATTCCAATGAAGAAAAGGGGGCATTGTCCAACGTGATTAGTGTGTTTTGGGGGTTTTAAGTAGAAGGGGAGGGGAGAAGAAGGAAATGTGGAACCTGTCGGGACTCGACACACAGATCTGTGTGTCAGTCAGACATAACTGGCTGCCGGGCTTTGGTGGCACGGGCTAATGCTGGCCATGCCAAGGTCGTCTTCTGATTGAGCCATGCTAAACAGATGCCGTCTGATTGGTGAGACTTCCGGGGTAGTTTAGTGTTTAATCAATGGCTGGATAAGTCATAGATATTGTGAAACCTGTCTATGCAATTAAAAAGCTTAAACTGATCGAACTGATACAATGGAAGTCGCTAACAAAAATTATATATTTGTCTCAACCTACGAGGTATACAACTGTTGTAATATGCAGAAAAGGTGTCGATGTTAGATATTTTCCCAGTGAATCAATCTGTCGGTGTTTGTGCTACTGATTTACCTCACCGTACTAGGAAATAATGGTTGGAATATGAGTGGAAGATAATTGAGGCTACCTGCCCTTGACAAACGAGCCCTGATCATCTTATTACAACTTATACGGCATCCCAGACGTGTCGAAAGCATGAAAAGGACGCTGACACATGCACGTGAGAGCAACTAATAATTCACGTTGTAGTGCTGCAAAGCTTTACTTAGCTGGATGAACAGGACACACTGCAAGTCGTTCCTCATATCTTCAAAAACTTGAGGGTAAAGAGCAATTATGTGGAGAGAAACAAACCAACATTTAGATGCTGATGCCGAGGAAATAATCGTCGTCTACTGCCACAGTCTGGCATGGTCATTTGCCATATTATGAACAGTTCATGGAATTATTTACATCCAAGGTGGCGACCCTTACTATACTTTAAATTCACTATGTTTTAAGTTGAGAAAACAGCATAAAACTTTGATAAATGTACTACCATACCACAACCCGCTCGGTATCAAGTTTTTGTTTTCTTTGGCCCAGTGCGGTTTGTCTGGCTACTAAAAATGTATTTCATAGAATTTGTTAACGTTGCATCAGCCAAACTACTAAACCTGGTCCGATCATTTTACGAGCTATGTTGTCCATTGGCATAGGCTGTCCTTGTGCGACCGAACGGCTGTATCGAGTTTATTATGCATGGCCTCTCCATCCCACGATGGCCGAATACGTGGAAGTAATCACAAATCACAAATATTGCGGTTTATGGCGAATGTAAAGCGTATCGATCGGCGTAAAATCGAGAATTGGCGGCCGAAATTGGCGGGAAACGACGACTGGGAACAAGCCGAATACTGGTGACCAGCACGCAGCGTGGACTCCTGGCACAATGCATCACAGCCTTCACAGCCTAGAAATTTGTGGATGGGGCTTGGCAAAGTCGGGAGTGTGCCTGTCGTGAAGTCTTGGGTTTATTGTCTTGCCAGAAGGGCGAAGCATACAACAGTTCGAAAGCTCTCAGTCGTACACAACACTCTACTCAAACATGTGGGAAACTTGGCTTCAAGAGCGCTAGACGTCCGGGTCTGCCCCGCGGCTGCTCGATGGTCGGGTGGTCCAACTGGCACGAGCACTACCGCCGCCTTGTCAGTGGAGCCCATGCTGACCGTGCGGCGCAGAGATGAAGTTCCCTGCCTGATCACGTGCTTCGGTGAAAGTTTCGAGCACTTCTTGAAAGGCCGGTGGCGGACTGACATTTCCTTCCACATTTATCAGCCTCGTAGGCTCAGTGGTCAATTCCCTCTCCGTTCTAAAAATGTGTTATGCAAGATGTCGTCGGAAATGTTCCATATGCGTCTTGGACACTTCGTCGACATTTCCAAATTGAAGCGTTCAGCTCTTCGGAACAAGCGATGGATGTGACATGGCTATTGACAGCAATGCCCAGGAGTGGATCCAAGGAGCGGAGGCAGGGAATTTGGCCTCACCCAAGATTACTGAACCGTGAAAATAATTTGAGTCATCTGGGTTTTCTCAACTTTTAGACATGTTTTATTTGTATTCATATTGTAGGTTTGCAGCCATCGACTTTCTCGATATCTGTTCAAATCCGAGGAGTTTCGCGGTACTAGGTACACATTTTGGTCCGATAACAGTACTTTGTCGCCCCGGTAGGTCGTCTACCACATGGTTCACAGGATTTGCCCTGGGCTGTTCCTAGCAAAAAAAAACACATTTTAGTTAAGAACATTAAAAACAAATTTCATGTTAGTCGACATTGGCCCCGTTGCACGTAAATCCCTGTCAGCTGTTTGAATCCATCACGTCGAAACAATGTTTAATACCATTGAAACACAAGACTCCGCTAAATCCTAGGATTTCAAGGCATTTCTGTCCCAAGAATAACATAGCTGAAGTTCACCATCAATACAATTCCACTTATAAAATAGTATGGCAGACAACACCACTGATACCGTTAAGATGGTCATGACAAACTTTCCAGTGTGCATGGTAGATCGGTGTCTGTATCTGGAGCAGTGTTTGTGAGTCTTTTGTCGGCTCATTCCATTTCCGGTCAAGCATATCCGTATTGCGCACAACTCCATTGCATATCCGTAGCAGCACAAAACACAGCGGGCGATAAACATTGCACCACCCTGTGTCTTCATGTCCATGCCTCCCCAGTCCCTTGAGGATCCCAGTGACCGCCTGGAGGAATACTCCAATCTGGTCGATAGCTTTTGTTCAGTCGGTGATGGAAATGGTTAACTTCAACCTGCATCATAGTTGTTTCAGTCCTCCTTGGTTGTTGTCCTATGTCCTTGAAATGACCTTGACATGTCATGTGATTATGCAACGTCTCATTATGCAAATTCCGTGTACTATGCATGCAATACTCAAGGTGGAAGTGAATCCACACATAACATTAACCTGGCTTATCTTGAAAAAGATACAATACCAGATAATTTTGCAGGTGTATTTCATCCACGTGCAGCATAGACGTCATGTCCCAAAATATTGTAGCTTCTAGAATATGATTATTATATGATTATTATGACTATGTAATGTCATCTTCTGCATCAGTCTGTCTGCCTGGTAATAGACATAAAGACATAAAAGATCAGTCCAACTATGAGCCACAAGGGCCCTTCTTGGTTGCACTTTGGACACTGAACCAGTTGCCCACCAAATCTGTCGATCAACCCTCCTTGGAATACAGAAAAACAAGCCCCCTATTCCTATAATGATTGTCTATGCCGTTTTTAAAGATGTTCAGTGTGTTGCTACTGACAATGGTTCCTGGCAGCTGGTTCCAATGTTCTACTACCCTGTTGGTGAAGAAAGACTGTCTTAACCTTGTCCTGCTGTGATTAACTTTAATTTTGAATTGATGACCTCTAATTGCATCATTTCTGTTAAATTCAAACATTTCCCTGAGATATCCCTGTTCCTGACCATGAACAAACTTAAAAACCTCGATGAGATCTCTTCTCAGCCTTCTATATCTAAGTGTAAACATATTCAATTTCATCAATCTTTCCTCATATGCCAGGTTGCCTATACCATTAACCATTCTCGTTGCCCTCTTTTGTACTCTCTCTAAAAGCCAACAATCTTCCTCATAACTAGGGGACCAAGCTTGGACACAGTATTCCAAATGTGGTCTGACATATGCACAGTGAAGCTTCCTGATGACCTCCTCACTTTTGTATGATACATTCCTCTGTATTGCCCCAAGCATTCTTAGTGCCTTCTTCCTGGCTTCTTTGGTCTGTTCTGATGCCCCCAGTTTTGTGTTCAAAATAACACCTAAGTCCTTCTCCTGCTGAGTCACAGATAGTACTTGGCCACCCATCAAGTATGGAGCCTTCATATGCTGCCTACCTACATGCATGACTTTGCACTTATCAAAATTAAACTTCATTTGCCATTTTTCGGACCACTTCACAAGCTCGTCTAAGTCTTTCTGCAGCAAAACTTGCTCATTGTGCCCTGTTATTGCCCTAAGGATCTTCAAATCATCCGCAAATTTCAAAACCTTACTGCTTAGGCCACATTCAATGCTATTCACATGTATATATAATGAACAATAGTGGCCCCAGTACCGACCCCTGGGGGACTCCACTAAAAACATCTTGCCATAATGACTTCGTACCATTTAGCATCACTCTCCGCTGTCTATCTGAAAGCCACAACTCTATCCATTTTAGGATGCTACCTGCAATACCATGGACCTGAAGCTGCATCATTAACCGTTTATGGGATACCTTGTCAAAGGCCTTACTAAAGTCAAGATATGTTACATCAACCTGATTTCCCAGATCAAATTGTTCTGTAGCAAAATTCAAAAAGTCCAAGAGATTTGTGAGACACGATCTCCCTTTTCTAAACCCATGTTGAGTATCTTGAATCAATCTGTTTCCTTCCAGAAAACTAACTATTCTATCCTTGATAATTGATTCGAGTACCTTGCAGACTAGGGATGTGAGGCTTACTGGCCTATAGTTTTCAACTTTCCCTCTTTCTCCTTTCTTGAAAATCGGAACTACATTTGCCCTTTTCCAGTCTGTTGGAATTTCATTTTGTGAAACTGATCTACAAAATATTATACTAAGTGGAATTGCCAGTTCCTTTTCAGCTTCCCGCAATACCCTGGCATAAATTCCATCAGGTCCTGCTGCCTTGTTTGGCTTTATTTTTCTGATATAATTGAAAACAACATCACTATCAATGAAATCAACGTCGTGTATCTGATCACCTGTCACTGAACTGTGGTTCACGGTTGGCAGATTAGTCACATCCTCCACTGTAAACACTGATTCAAACTGCTTGCTCAGCTCCTCAACCATCTCACCATCGTCACTCAATATAGTCCCATTTACTTCCAGTGGACCAATTGTGCTTGAAACTTTACTTAGCTTGTAGAAACTAAAGAACTTTTTACTGTCCCCATTACAGTTCCTAGCCAAATCCAATTCTTTTGCTCGCTTTGCTGCTCTAGTTTTCTGCTTCACAGCATCTCTAGCTTTTTGATACGACCTTAGATTTACGATATTTGAAGCTTCCTTAAATACTCTAAATGCATCTTTCTTAGCCTTAATTGCTTTCATTAGATCTGGTGTAAGCCATGCTGGCTTTCCTACCCTTCTTTTGCGCCTTTGCTTTTGGGGGACATGTCTAATCTGAATTTCCCTCAAGTAAGATTTGAACTTTTCCCACATTTCACAGGCACTTAAATCAAAGAATTCTTCTTCCCATTTTATGGCACTTAAAGCCTCTCTCATGCAGTCAAAGTCTGCCCTGTTAAAATTAGGAATCTTTGCCAAATTATCCTTGATTGTCCCTGCTACTTGTGCCTTGAATCTCACTATGTTATGGTCACTTCTTCCCAGAGTTTCTCCTACAGTCAAGTCTTGAACTAAATCACTTAAATCTGAGAAGACAAGGTCCAAGAATGAGCCCGGTCTGGTTGGTTGGTTCCATTACAAACTGGTGTAAGAACAAGTCCTCTTCAAGGCATTTTCTAAACAGTTTACATGATGGGGAGACAACACCAACATTTTCATATCCTTTTAGATTAAAGTCACCAAGAATAAGGCATTTCCTCTGAAAGTTTCTACTGATTTCCTCACAAATCACCTTATCGAGCTCCAGTTGCTGAGAATGTGGCAAGGTTCCTGATCAATACAAAGCTCCTTTCCTCAGTTTATTGCTGTTGCCTTTTCCCACAGCAACATCAAGCCAAATGGACTCCACAGACACATTTTTTTACCCCATCTGCTACTTTTTGAGAACTGTATAAGCTATTCACATAGAGCATTACACCACCCCCTTTCACTGCTGGACCCCTATTGCATGAAAACATATTGTATCCCTGGATCTCATAGTCCTGCAAGTTATCCACAAAATATCCCTCACTGACCCATGCATCAGTAATGCAAACAAAATCTGGTTTCTCCTCAGCAACATAACACTTGAACTCATCAAATTTGGATCGAATGCTCTGAGCATTAAGCATCATACACTTAACAAAAGTTCCATAACCCTCTTTGGCTTTTTCATATTGGGTAGCTCTATCATCTCTGGATGAGCTACAACTCTGCCCCCTTGATCTACTGCTATCCCTATTTGCTGACTGTGAGGTTCTATTGCCTATGCTGTCACTATAATAATAGTCGGTGTCTCTGAATCTTACATTAAATTGACTCAGACACTACGAGCAAGCTAATAAATACGACCAAGCATTAAAGCTGAACCACTCATCAACAAATCACCAGGGTCACCGTTAACGTTTTGACTGTAAGGTGATCTGGACTAACTAAAAACCATTTCAGAAAGTGTCCAGATGCCAAATAGCATGCAGGTGCATCGTTGCCATCAGGTGGCAGTCACAGTCAGTTTGCGTGCTTCCAATAGTAAGGCTGTCGTCTCAAGACCCGGCAGGCGCTTGCATTTTGCAAGCTTAGTCGTAGCCATTGATGACACATGTGGTACCCGCTGAGGTAATGTTGCGATGTGGCACGGTATCTTGGTGTCGAATTCAAGCCTTGGAATTGCTGAATACCAGGGTACGGAATTTATATAGTTATAAATTTACATACTGTGAAACCTTGTTATTCTATAAATTATTCTAAGATGAATAAAAGTGGTGATATCATGTCGCTGTTTAAGAGGCCATTGATCCCGTTAAATGCGGCGGAATTGGAGACAGCTATGCTTTTGGTCACCCTGATGTTTTAGGAGGTCATCCCCCTGTTTAATGCCATGGATAGAAGCAGCAACCAGGAGGCAGCCTGTTGATTTATGTTTTCTTGCTGATGGCGGCTTGGCCATTGCTCTCTCGTCAGTTTCGGAGTCCAAACACCATGCCTTTCCCGATCCCATGACGGGAACAGCCTGGCCAGGAGTGACGCTTCCGATGAAGCTGTGGCGCAGGATCGGGAGCTCCAGTCGATACTGAAACTGTGCCGGCTTTAGACCGTGATTGCATGGAGACTACTGGGATATTGACCCGCTATACAGAAGCACGCCCATTAATCAAGCGTTTATCGCCTTCGACAACTGAAATGATTCGTCAAATTCCCAATCTCGCGGTCTGGTATTTGAACCGAGTCATTTTACATCGCATTGGCAGCGGTTCCGATTTTAGGCGTGGTTTCATGGACGATTACCTTCGTATGAGGTTCTGAGCGTTCACTGTTTGGGTTCACCACCAGATTAGTCAGTATGGGAATACTTCCCTGCTCGGGTCACAATGAACATTATCGTACTGACTGTGTTTTGCTGCTGGTCGGCAGACCGTTTTTTGACAATTCAGCATTAGAGGTATTGTTCTGCTCACCGTCAATTGTCCCACCTGTCAGTCATCTCACAGGTAAATACTATTTGCCGATACTCGCCGGCCAACCATCTGCCGTATAATGCAGACTCCGATATGCATGCACATGACCTACCAGTGTGTTCATTCAGTAACGTACCAGCGACTGTGTCAGACAATTCCTTGGAGCTACTAACAGCCTGACCGGAGAGCCGCAGCAGCTGGTTGGGTAGCCTGGAGGTTGGGGGCTGTTCGATAGCTCACTGGCTGGTTTGAGGCTTGAGATTAATCAGCAGCTCACTGCGCCTCTACAGAGATGCAGTCATTCGGCACTCTAGATTCGAGATTGTTCACTACGTTGCCGACGGACTGTGGGCTGTCGGTTTTGCACCGACTCGCCGGGCCTTCTGCGTGTTAGCGACTGCTCACCATGCTGTCCTGCCGGCGGCAGGTTCGACATCATGGTGAACGGCGGCGGCGCCGTGAATCTGCAGTTCCAGCGGGCGCCGTTCCGGCCGCTGATCAGGCCAGTGGCCGTGGCCTGGAACCAGCTGGTGGTGCTGGAGGCCATCACCATGCTGCTGGACACGGCGGCGGCGCCGCTGCGGCAGCGACTGCCGGCCGCAGTGTGTCCGCCGCACAGACCCGACCTGCTGCGACCCACCATCGTCAACACGTGGCAGCCGGACACGGTCATCGACGCCGACCAGGCGGTCGTCATCGTCGCCGAGACTCAGGTCAGTGGTGACGTAGTATGGTCAAGGTCACATATCCAGGTCAGTGGTGACGTCGTCTGGTCAAGGTCAAATTACCAGATCAGTGGCGACACCGTCTGGTCAAGGTCAAATAACCAGGTCAATGGTGACGCCGTCTTATCAAGGTCAAATATCCAGATCAGTGGTGACGTCATCTGGTCAAGGTCAAATAAACAGGTCAGTGGTGACGTCGTCTGGTCAAGGTCAAATAACCAGATTAGGGGTGACGTCGTCTGGTCAAGGTCAAACACTCAGGTTAGTGATGACGTCGTCTGGTCAAGGTAAAATATCCAGATCAGTGGTTGCGTCATCTAGTCAGGGCCAAGTGTCCAGATCAGTGATGACCTCGTCTGGTCAAGGTCAAACACCCAGATCAATGCGTGTGCACACCATGTAGTCAACGTCACATGTACGTCAGTGCCGACCATGGCATGATCAAGGTCAGATGAGTGATTACCTACCATGTCAAGGTCACACCTATATCTATGACATCACAGTGATATCACAGTTACGGTAGAATATACAGATTCGTTGTGTTAACCCTGATCCGTGCAAAGTTTGATGCATGCATTTTTTTGCGTCCCGGAGCAAGGATACGCGTCAACACACCGCTTCTTGGCGCAGCAGTTTTGCGTCCTTTGCCGACCTTGTTTTGTGCAAAATGAAAAGATATCGTGCAAGGTCACTGAGCTGTGAAGTCACCAGACGGAACCTATCGCTTCGCTTTTCGCTGAAATCACGGATTATTGGCAATTAGCCTCATGTAATTTACTTCACTGTTTGCCTAGGTCCTTAACATTTTCCAGGTCATTCGAGACTGTTGACTGATCTGAACCTAGGGTGGCCCTTTTCACATTCACTTTTCATGTCTCACTCCGAGTTAACTTTTCACGTTGATGCTGAAGTTGGGGTAAATTTTTGCCCGTGTGCACTAGAAAGTGGTGGTTTCAGGCACTATTTCGGACGTTTCCAAACCACGGTCAATATTTTGACCTCACCTGACCCTTGATTTATGTCTGGATATGTCATAAATTACACATTGCTAGTATTCCAACATCACGAGAAATACTACACGGAGTATTTCTCCAATGTTGCACCTGGCATCATTTTTACGCGGATAGCAATGAAAAGCAATAATGTTCGATTGTTGCATACATCAACCTTTGAACTAACTTGGAAGGAAAGCCAATAACATCATGTATGGAAATCGGAGACAGTCGCGAGATTCCGTCACATGCACTACGCTGATTTGTATTTCATGCCGCCAGCAATCTCCGTTTGGAAACGTTATGTAGTCGCAACAGCCCCCTCCGCACAAGGGAAGGTGGCAAGATGATGTTAACGGGTAATGCGAAAACCAGCATGGTTGAAGTGACCAGTTCTTGCGATTGGTGCTCAAATATAATACTTTGAGTGACTGGTTCATCCTTTACGGCAATTTACATGTTCACCGTTCCCAAAATTGGGAATATTCATGTTTAATCGCTGACTGTGTAAGACCGATGCCAGACACCATTTGTACGTGTTGAGCATAGTGGTGTTCAGCATCTTATGACGCTAACAATGTGCAATTTGTTACGCTTAGTCCCATATGTGACAAGGTGAGATTGATTTCTTGACCTTGTCTTATAAACTTCAGACATAGCGTCAAAACACACTTCTTGCATCAAAGTGCATAAATTAATCCTAATTTCAACATTAGCATTCACATTAACCTCAGAGTTGCTCATCAGCAGAAAGAGCTCATCTAATGCTACCTTCCGCGAGTTACCTCGAATGACCCTTGAAAGGTCAATAATGTATTGAAAGAGGTTGGCTGAGTTGTATATCTCCCCACCCACCCAACGACCGCCATTTTGGGGTAATGCGTAGAACTAATTGGCGATAATTCTCAATTTGAGCGGAAAAGTGGCAGGCACGGTCCTGACGTATTCTGACGTTATATGTTAGTCACCGGAGATAACACCTTGAAATCCGCTACATCATGAAGATCAAAAGATGTCTCATCAGCTATCCACGTGGCGGCGCGCTAACACACGACATCTTCACGTTGTCGTATTGCAAAGAAACTGATGGAGGGCTGCATCAACCGTGCAAGAGCGAGGGTGAATATCATCAGATTAAGATTAATGTCCGACTGTGATCACACGCAGCACTCGGACCGTTACAGTGACATAGCGGGGAGTTCGGCGATAGCGGTACGTTCCGGTCTTTCCTGGTGTTTAAGGGAGAGTGAACACAAACCACCACCCCCTTACAGTGACCTAGTTCGGCGAAAACGGTATGTTGGTCTTTGCACTTATTCGCATTTTGGGGCATGGTTACCCGAAGCGGCTACCACACTTCGCTAGAGTTAACATTCCTCCATTGCGATGGAAAACCGTGTAATTATTTTTGGAACCATGCTGAAAACCATCGAGGACTATCCACCTGGTATACCCCAAATAATACTCTGAGCGTTCTAGAACCATATTCTACAAGATGCACTTTCCCCATAAAAATATAATACAACATCCCTGAGCGCCAGCTTAGCGCTTCTTCGCAATCAGAGCACAATCCGTTATGCTATGTTCTGTATTATTCATTTCTGACACATCATTGCTGGCAGTGAAGGGAATTCATCAGAACCCGGCCCTCGTATGCTGAGGAAATGACCACAGCAAAAGACCTCTTGCTCACCACCAAAACGCGCCGCCAAGGAAGAGCGGTCACCATCTTGCTGGTTGGGACCTGGCACGTGGTGGTTGGTGAAAGCAGGTCAGAGCTCTGGTCGGCGCAAGGTCGCCGGCGAAGAGCCGCCAAGCTATGCGCCAGCCGGTCATCACCTGGCAGTTTGGAGTGATTGGGTCATCAGGGGTCAGTCGGCGCATCAGTGGGCGGATCATTGATCAGCGGCGACGTCTCTGACCCGGCCCTGGCGCCGACCAACCCGCCCGACACTTCTTTGTCTGGGCCGCGGTCGGCACAGCGGTGGCTCCCGGAGTCACACAGGTCAGATGTTTAGATCACAGGTCAGATGTCCCTAGTCGCCGGATCGAAGACCGCGGTTGGCGTGCAGATGTGTTCGGCTGGAGACCAGAAGTACAGGGCTATAATCAGATGCTAGGGCTACCGGTTAGGAATGCTGGTTGAAAGGTCAAATGTCATGTTCTCCTGACCCAACCGACTGGCAGTGCATTTGCCCGGTCGAGAGGGTAACCAAAGTCAAGGCTGAAGGAGAGCACGGTCACAGGTCGGGGATCATAGGTTAGTTGTTGAGAGATGGGACGGTGATGATCAGGCTGATGAGTGTTCAGAGTGGTTTCCACCTAGTAGACGTCGCTTCTACTGACGGTGGTACAAACCAATTCTGGCCACCAGCGCGTTACAGTCGCATGCTGCAGTCTCATGTTTACTACGAATAACATGCGTTTTTTTTCATGCGTTTTAAATAGAATAAACACAATGCCTCTTCTAGGCGGTCTTGACCGCGCTTTCATCCAGCCTTGACATTGGTCATCCGTACAATCGGATAAATGCGTCGCTGGTGTGTTGGTGCCAGGAGTCCACCGCCGCTGCCCTTTCAACCGACTGGGGCACTGCCAGTCACCACAACCGGCTGCGCGGAGCTGAGCCGAAGATCCAGCTCTGGCCTTACGCTTATGGATGATCATTAGGGCTCACCGTGGGTCCACCAGATGCCAGTCCGCAGCTAATCGGCTCACGTGGAGATCAGGTGGCACTCAACCCATTCGCTCAGCTAGTCGAGTGGAAGTCGGAGCGTGGTCCGCTTCGTAGCTTCTCAAAGTCGGAACCTTTCCGTGCAGACTCGATTTCCAGGAAAGGTGAACGAATGGCGGCTTTGACCGGAATCTGTCCTTGGAGCCATGTTCGTCATGTGACATTTAACGTTGCATTTAGCGTTATATTAATCTTAATTACGTGATTTAAATTGTTATGGATTTATGTAATATGCATGCTGCCGAGTTCACCAATGGGCTAGCCAAGACTGGACATTTACATATTTTATAAACCATAACAATTACTGCAGTTTTCCCCTCATGTATCAATAAGCATGGCGCAACATTTTGTTTATAACATCGATCCTATACTCGAAAGTGTTCTACCAGTACCCGAGTTTAGACTTGGTCGGGATACATTCGAGCTTACAAGACGCTCTGCAATGGAGCACATACTCGCCGAGACGCACTCCAGCGATGCTTGCGGTAAAGATCTCACCGAGACCCACTCCAGCGATGCCTGCGGCAAAGATCACGCCGAGACCCGCTCCAGCGATGCCTGCGGTAAAGATAGACATGCAATATTCAGATACATTCGCGCGGAAGCCATGTCATCAGCCGAGATGTACTCACCTCTGCCGCGCCAGATCGAGCCATGTCATCAGCCGAGATGTACTCACCTCTGCCGCGCCAGATCGAGCCATCATGGCACGCGGCTGTCTCAACGACGCCCTTTTCCGGGGCCATGTTCTCGCGGTATCACATGGCATGAGACATGCCACGTCTGAACGATCTCGTGCTGAAGCGCTCCGACAGCATGCGCGGAAATGTAATTACGGCTGGTGAGATGGAAGAGAGTGGTAAGTGCTCTCAGCTCGCGATGTTCAGTGATGAGGCAGTTCCCGGTGTGCGCCATCTCTCCTTATGAGTAATGTTGTTACCGTCGTCAAGGCCGACGAGCAGAGACAGCTCCGTCATATTTAGTGCTGTACTGGGGCTCAGATTAACTACTCGGGCGTGTAGTATACGCACGTGTCAGCTAGAGTCACAGCGCGGAAGCCTGTGTTCTCTTGGCGACCCTCTGAACATCATCACGTATATCACGCCACACAAGTTTGGAAATACCACAACACCAGAGCAGGATCGGCCAGTTGTGTTAGGAAGCAAGCGGAAAGTTGTTAGTTAACTAGAATTGCCATGCTATGATGTAGTCTTGAACGGCTAGAACAAATACACCTAAATCACTTAAAAATGAACATATTTCAACAACGTTGAACAGTAGTAGAAGGACTTAAAACAGCGACTTGAATGTAAGCCGCCCGTCGTTCGATGTCGTTGGATGAATAGGCCGTCCTGGGCCTGGGCCTGGGTCTGGGTCTGGGCCTGTGCCTGTGCCTGTGCCTGGGCCTTGGCCCGGCCTGTCGAGCTTGGCTGGGCGCGCGTCAGACATCCCCCGGCCAGCGCTCGCCGCCGGAATATGCCGGTAACCTCCGGAAAGCTGATCGTGCCCGGCCGGCCTGGCCACGCTCTCTACTGCCGGCCGAGTCATCATCGTCACAAGATAGCGCGCTGACCGCCACCGCTCCAGTCAAATTATATCGAAGAACGCCGTCTGACACCGTACGTCACGAGTGAATTGCGCATAAGCCGTCCGACGAAATTTTCGCGGGAAGTCATCAAAAATGCATCAAGAGAGTTGGTGCGTGATACCATGACCACTCCCGGGACGGGGCTCTCCAATGCGTTCCATAAGCGATTAGGGTGCCGATTCAACTTTGATTTATGCTTTGGTAGTTGGTAGCTGCTGTAGGGCATGAAAACCAACTGCTCTCGCCTCCACTCGTACAAATCAGCTGCTGATGATCAAAACAGGTGGTATCTGATGAAATTCAAGTCAACACACACACACACACACACACACACACACACACACACACACACACACACACACACACGCACGCACGCACACACACACACACACACACACACACACACATACGCACACGCACACACACACACATACACACACGCACACAAACACATATATATATATATATCTATATAAATATGTATATATATATATATATATATATATATATATATATATATATATATATATATATATATATATATATATATATATATATATATATATATATATGTGTGTGTATCAGTTGCATATGTGAAAATGTATGCATCGATATACCTTGTAGTCAGCGTATTTTAGAAGTTTTAGTAGAAGCTAAGTTCACTTGCGTGGTTAGCACACAAGCATTAACCATCACTGCGCCGAACAATCAATAAGAATTATGTCTTCATATGTCACAGGAAATTCAGTTACTGCCTCCCGTTTGTGCTACGCAGTTGTAATTGTGACGGCGGCATAAGTTAGTACCTGGTAATTTGTAGAACAACATAAGAAAATTAGTTTAATGCAGCTGCATTGCAATCACATGAAGATATGGTGAAGATATATGAACACCGAGAATGCAATCATGTGGTTACACTATACTCGTGAATAACCAGCGTCAAACCCAGCCATGTGCTCAATTACAGCTGAGGCACGAGAACGCGGGGAACAGAAGCATGCATATGCAGCGCGAAATGTTTGCAGATCAATAATGGCGCTGGTGGAAGGTGCGTGTTGTCGTGACTGGACTGCAACAATTTCAAGGTCGTGCCAGGCCGTGTTTGGGCCGCCTCATTTTTTTGTTCCGAGATTGAGTTGGAGACAATTCGTCCAGCTAACGGGATGTTCTCTACCTTGAAATGCATGTTGTAAGACCCTTGTGATAAAATATTACGCGCACAAACATACTAGACTAGGTCATGTATCAATAACATGATAATGGTAGTATATGACTATTCCATGGTTGATGCAAGATGATAGCACTGAAATAAGTGTCTGAAAGGTAGCATGTATGTAGGCTCCGACATATATCAGACTTCGTGAACATATTTATAAATCTTATTATGTCGAATTTCGCGCCGAAAAGTTGCTGATGAAAATCCCCCCCCCCCCCCGCCCTGGGTTTGTGCAGATTAATTATATTTGATTACGGTTTGAAAAGGCTTATTGCTGCTTGTGCTGCGCCTATAGCCACGTTACTGGCTATTCATCAATATAATTACGAAAATGTCCTCTTTTACACTCGCTCGAGTGGATGGCCGGCCGTAACGCACCTGGGTTAAGGTCAATGTAAAAACCCCTCTCCAGATCTTGACCAGGGCTAGAGCGGCAAAGTTAATCGGATAGGTGGTGTCTTTGTGGGAACTCTCGAGTGTGAAAGCTGAAGTGCAACCGCCACCTGCAAGTTCAACCGAAATGAAACCTGAACATGAAAAGCATGAAGAACGACGATATATACTTAAAGCTGGATTGTTTTTGCGATACTTCCATTGTCGCCATGACATGGCACTTCTCAGAACCGTCGATCTGAATTGAATTTCGTGTGGCATGGTGAGCGTGCATGTTTTCGAGACGCAATTAACACTAAAGGATCCGCTGTTCAATTTTCTCCAGGCGTGGAAACTTCCGTAGCGCTGTACACCGCGATCTTGTCTTTACTAAAGCAGAGCAGAAGTTCAATTTGACTCCGACTTTTCGCGTGTTAAATTTAATCAGCAAAGCATCGTTGATGACCGTACTGACATTGACAGTATTACATGACCCGAGGTGCCTAGCAGGAGGCATGTATCTAGCTTGTCACTCATCTGGCTGTCCGACCTGCGTCAGCACGCATTTATATCCGCATTTCAGTAGCCGGATCAGGAATGCAGAGAATGTTGAGATAATATCAGTTGACCTGGCAGCATATGTTTTATTTGGCCTTGAACCTCACCACGCTTGCATTCTCAGGTCACTTTGTCTCGGGAATCGATTACAACTTGAGCCTTTAAGATCGGTTATGTTTCCCCAGAGATGTACCGTGGTGATGACAAACCATCTAATCTTACCAGGCATCTATATATTTATCCCTCGCTCAAAGCCTCTCCATTTTATAGTCCCCCCCCCCCTCCGAATAAAAACGGCATACAACATATATTGCTCCACACCATACCGTAATCATTCAATATCTTCACCCCACTCACCATGAAGCTCAAAACTATAAAAATAAAGCTCTTTTTCCCCACGTGCACTCATCAGTTCACCCGCCCAGCATTAAAATAGCGCTACAATTCGTTTTCAAAGCCACACAACCATATTTGCGGAGCCATATTTGGTTCATTGATGAATTTTCTGTATTGTTGTTCTGCATCATTATTGTTTTGCATTGAGATAGTACCTATAGACAATCCACAAGATGTTACAACGAGTCTCAAAGATCCGATGTTGTTTATTGGGTGTTTCACGACGCGCTTTATGCACGATCACGGCTAATTGCGCCGCCCACGCTGTTTCGCCGGTGGGCCGCGAGATTTGGAAATGTCCCCAAAGATCTGATGCAACGGCCTTAGGTTTCTACCTGTATGCAGGCAGGTGTCATGAAATTCAGCTCCCGTTCATTACATTCTCATTTCAAGTTGTATGTATAATTGGCGTCACAAATAGCTTGGCAGTCAGGCTGGGCGATCTGGTACCTGCATATCCTGCACAAGCATAAATGTGGCGGGAAACAGTATAATTATGCAGGATATTCAGTTGCCAGAACGCTCAGCCTGACTGCCAAGCTATTTGCTACGCCAATGGTACGTACATACCTAGCTGTGGTGGGAATCAGTATACCTGTGCAGGATGTTCAGGTGCCAGGACACTCAGCCTAACTGCCAAGGTATTTGTGACGCCAATGATACTGAGGTATAATAATTACACTGAGGTGTAATTATGGATTATGTCTCGTTGGTTGGTGACCAGCGAATGCTCCATGTTTTCAGGCTCTGCAGGAGTCGATCGAGATCCCCGGCACGGGTCTGCATCTGGTCTACAACTCACAAGACGCCTCGGGTTACCACTCAACGCTGCTGATACGTCTGACCTCTGACCCCGTACCCGACTCGCTGTCCTTGGTCCACCTCAAGGTCACCGTTGAGGGCACCGTCTTCAGCAAGACGTTCGAGTCGGATCCCAACATAACCTTCAGCTACTCATGGAACAAGCGCAATGTGTATGAACAGAAGGTAATCGTCGACACTGGTGACTGTCGTTTTAGAACCATTACGGAGGCATGACTTCTGTCACGTCGTTAGCATCACAATGCTCCCTAATCTCTGCAATGTTCGAACATCATCACCGATTCCCAACACTTCCTTTACCACACTCGCTGCATGTCAGTCCCACCTGCACGTTTACCTTGGCTCAGCCGCCAGCACGTCCTGTGCCGTCGCTGCCGACGCCGCCATCTGATCTGCCTCACGTGCCCATCATCGCCCGGCCTCTGCACTCCCCTTTGAAGTTGGGCCGTCGGCGGCGCGGTCGTTAGGCCGCTTTTTCTGGGCTGATGGCTGCGGTGTGGAGTAACCATTAGCACCTGTGTCAGTCACTGACAGCGCGATGTGGTGTCCGGGGCGGCCGCCGGGCCTGGAGGGGAGGTGACGCAGGTCAGGGGAAGCATGTGCTCCGTGTGCTCCGTGTGCTCCGTGTGCTCCGTGTGCTCCGTATCCCCGAGTCGCCGAACGAACCGTGCGGGTAGCTGTAGTCAACTCTCAGCGTTTAATGCTGTCTGAGGTGTTGAACGCTGTGGTGGTTTTCTGAGAACAGGAATGCTAGCAAACTCCACCATCATGTGAACGCTTTTAGATGGAGAGCTGAAAAATGGAATAGTTCAACAAAAAATACACTCATATCTACGGATACCAGCTTTTGTGATGCTCAACAGCGGCTTTTTTCCAGCCGCAATGTGTTCAGTTCAGACAGGTAACCGTAACCCCAGGCGGCTTTCAAAATACCAAATTATGCGGCAGTAGCCAACGAGAGGTGCAATTTTCCATCGATTTATATGCATACCATGATAGATCGGTGAACGGAAATTGAGAATGAAACATGGTCCCTTGTGAACGCGACATTGCCCAGTCTAGTAAAAGGGATTTGAATTTGATGGGAGCCTTTGCGTGTATGAACGGCTAGGACATCCTAGATCATTTAACTTGGTATATCCTAATCATCCCAGTATCCTAGGATCTTCCTATGCATTTCATGTGCACCAGCTCCACAGGAAATAAACTGAAACTCGGTTCCACTGAAGAAAAGATAACAAATCAGCTTATGCTCACCAAATCAACATTTATTCGCAATGCACTATACAACATTCGGCTGTATATATTGCCTAGCGAATGTGGCTTGGCACGAGGTGAGACGGAGTGGAGTGGATTACTGTTCCGCCGCATCGCCGGACGTCGGCGGCCGTTCTACCTGGCGCAGGATAGTCAGCGTCAATCGAACAATGATAGTATCTCGCCTATCCCTGACTACGCATGCCTATCCATCTCGCCTACCCATGCCTATCCGGAACGTTGACTGAATGCATGTAATACTCCATAAGCTGCTGTCAGGTGATATCTGGAGATAGTGGCATGTGACCAAAAAGTACTGCAAAATGAATACCTGTCACGTTTCACGCTTCAGTTGGTGTCAAGAACGTCACTTGGGATGTGGAGCGGTTGGATTAATAACATCGCTTCCGAGTAAGGGCGCTATCGGACACAGGTCTGTCGAACACGGACGCTTTCACGTCGAACGACCTTGCTTAGCTTCAATTGATCTGGCTGATTGAGTGTCTTCTGTCGTGAGGAATGCGAGTTCCCTCTGCGGAGCACCATCCTGGAACTCCTGGGGCTGATGGAACGCTCTGATGATGGAGGCCCGTCGCACTGTGAGCGATGCGGCACGCCGCCCATCCAAAGGCGCTGAATTTACACGGGCCAACCTCGACCGGTCCAGATTAACCTGACACAATCTCATAACGTCAAGCTAAGCGACCAGTGTGCCCCCCCCCCAACTCTGAATGCCTGCCAGATCAGTGGAATCGATCTCGGTGCAGAAGTGGGGAGGATTCGCTTGGATATGTTTTCCGCATCATGTAGCGCAATTCTCGGAGCCCACAAGCATGAGTGTTGACGTGAATGTCGAGGTACGAGGCGAAGGCCTCATCCGCTCTGGCACTGCATTATGGTGTGGCGGGACTGCACGCTGGCGGTCCCAGCTGCTATTGCCAGCTGACTCCAGCATCCCCGTCACTGCCGTTGTCGTCTCCGCCGTGTGATTACTCTTATGCAGATCCGTTGGAACGGAAAATTAAATATCTGGCGCTGCACTGGTGATGCGCATATTTGAGACAGTCGGGCGTTGAATCTCGCTTGCAGCGACACGGCCGAACTGGTTGGATTCGGTTCTTCGGCAGAGCTGGAACAGGTCATCTTTGAAAGGACATAGCATACACTCACAGACCAAGCACAACAGACATGTGGCTTAATTTTGTTTCAGATGTTCCGCATTCCTTTGTCTTACACACCAGAATGTATGGGGTTATGTTTTCCAGTTGTCACGCTTTTTTTCAATTTGTTTTTTTTCCTCAACAGAACAGTATTTACAGCGAGGAACTTTGAGTGCTGTTCGTGGTAATTTGCTGCAATTGTCCCTTTGTGATCTGTTCCCTCCCTAGAGAGGGAAAAAGCCCACGCAGGTGACGACAAGGGGAAACGGTGTTGACAGGAAATGAGACAGGAATTGGGTGGGGGGGGGAGTGAGGGTGGAGACAGGGATGAGGTGCGGGAGCGTGCCTCTGCCTTCTTAGTGACACCTTCACTTCTCATTGCCGACTGTCAACAATTTCCTCGGTGACGTGTGTGCGTGCCCTTTATGGACTTCGCCAATGGAAGCTATTCTCGTCGTCTGTGTCTGACAGCCTACTTATTTGGTCGGCCGACCCCAACTGTGCCCGAACCTCTGATTCCCCTCTGGTGAGGTCGACGGCCTCGCCACGTGCGCCCGAAGCCGCCACAAGTCCTCCGTTCTTCTGGCACTAGCCGAACTCACAAGCAATATGTAATTTCCTCTGGCAGACACGATGGGGTGAAATGTAATTTACTAGTGGCCACGTTTCAAACGTATGCTAAGTAATGTCACAGTGCATTTGTTCTCAATGCCCGAGATAATGCTGTTGTTCGCTGACTGGGAATGTGGTGTGCGGATTGAAAATACCGAGAACAATTTCACAACATTCTAAGCATAAAGAGATGCGACTTGTTCGCTCTACTCGCGATCCACCAGCTGAGAACGTATGCTGTCTTATTAGAGTGCATTCTAGTGAAAGTAAGTCCCGGGAAGCTATGTTTTACTGGCGATGCCGAACTCCGAGATGATATTTTTTCCAATTATGCAGCGGCACAAACATCAATTTGGGCGAGCCGACGGGGCCATGACGCTTTTGGGAAGCTGGTGACTCGCATTGACGCATACCACGAGCCACGATACCATGCCACGATCATACCACGAGCAGGTACGGCTAGCTTCAATTTAGGAGAGGTGTAGGGGGGGGGGGGGCATGCTTTGAACAGTTTTTGGCACTTTGGCTTTGACGGGTTAACAAATTGTGCTTAATAACCAGAAGCTGGCAGCGTGTCCTAGCAATATGTGTCCAAGGTCTCATGCCTATCCAAGGTCAGCAAATGGGAAAACCCTTGCCTCGTTTGGCGATAGATGACCGTAAGTGCAGGGCCCATCTCAGTCTACCACACACCTGATGTTCACTGTCCGAATCTACTACACTAGTGCGGCGATGTCGAGCAAGATGCAAGCTAGATTCGGCTGCAAATATATGAACACAACTGTGCCGTGTTCTTGGTCGAGTGGCTTTGATACAGGTTGATGTTGCAATGTAATTTCGCTAGATGCGAATGAAGTAAGTGACGCAATGCTCTCCCGGTGGGGGCGATGGCTTGGAGCTTAATAGAGGGTCTAGTCCCACACCGAGTTTGAAATCCTTGACATTCGAAGAGCCTCATCCTGGTGAGGGACGCTTGCTGCGGGAAGCAAAACAACGGCGAACTGGCAAACTCTCTGAAGGAATTGCAGTGCTACTTACACAGGTGAGAAACTCGAACCAGTCCGAACCCGCCCCAGCTATTATTGTCCTTACCTAACCCGCGGTCCATATTTAAATTAATATGTCACAATCCAGAATAACCTGCCAAAATCGGAACACGGATTTGACCACTGATTTGAATTACCACACGAAGGAGTGGGGATGAAAAGTGCACTAATAAAGTGGTTTCACTATGGACTGAAAATTACGACAGAAGATGCAACAAGAAAAATGAAGCGGCCGTCTCTCCCACGAGATGTGTCCACTTGGAGTGTCAGCTGACCGCCCAGTAAGGGTGCTGATGATCACCGCCTCGGGCAGCGCCATTTGTACAAATGTGGACGAATTCGCTTTGCCCAGACCATCCTACCGCCAGAACCATGCCCGCAGTCCCCTTATTCGTTTCACTCGTGAAGTTCTGGCCCGTCTCCCACGCTATTGTATGCGTGATAGATGTTAAATTATATCTTGTGCAGTGAGGTTTTTCAACCGAGCCATATTTCCAGTGAGAAGAAAAGCGTTGAGCGTAGCAGCGTCTTACTTAATCTAGGATATGATACCATCGGATAAAATTGGATAATCTTATCCAGCCTTTTAATTGTTTAGCCACACACTGGAACCTCACATATCACTTTAATTAAATTAACCGGAATTAGTGTACTTAGTTAATTTTGTTGCAAAATGTCGCAAGGCAAACTGAATGCACAAGAAAAATATGTCAATGCGCTTGCAAGTCTGAAGAGATGCAGCTGAATGGGTCTCGCTCGTGACCTGCACAAGTTGTCTTGCTGGTCCTGGAGAAGGATGTTGCTTGTGCTTCAATGGGTCTCGCTCGTGACCTGCACAAGTTGTCTTGCTGGTCCTGGAGAAGGATGTTGCTTGTGCTTCAATGGGTCTCGCTCGTGACCTGCACAAGTTGTCTTGCTGGTCCTGGAGAAGGATGTTGCTTGTGCTTCAATGGGTCTCGCTCGTGACCTGCACAAGTTGTCTTGCTGGTCCTGGAGAAGGATGTTGCTTGTGCTTCAATGGGTCTCGCTCGTGACCTGCACAAGTTGTCTTGCTGGTCTTGGAGAAGGATATTGCTTGTGCTTCAATGCCAATGGTATCTAATACCATTTCCAGTTTGTTATCCCTATTCCAGTATCTAATACCATTTTCCAGTTTGTTATCCCTATTCCAGTATCTAATACCATTTTCCAGTTTGTTATCCCTATTAAGCGAATCACTCGCTAACAATTAGCAGAAAGCAAGACTGGAGTGAAGTGTCATCAGCTAGTTAGTTATTTGGGTTTAAAGGGCGCATCGACTGCACTGGTCATATAGCGCCCATTGGATTGTCATCAGCTGCGTTCGGGTTATTAGTGTGTAATTTGCCAGCGACTTTCCTCCGATCCTCGTGCAATGCTCGTGCAATGCTCGTGCGCTTCTTGTGTGTGGTACATGCGCCGCCACCAGCCCGACTGCAACACGAATATTGGAGCCGGGAACAAAGGCACCCGTGGCGAAGTCTCATAACTTCCACACCGAATGACTTGGCTGCACTTTACGGCTCCGACGACAAGGATACGGGCGATATGAGAATAGTTTAGCCAATGGTCTGCATTCAATCCCCAGCGGCGGCATGCAGCCACTTTGTGTGCGGTGTTGGGCGGCGGCCGTGGCGCGGTGTGGCTGTATATTTGTGTCATGGCTGGCAGCGGATCGGGTGTTAGTTTAGCCGCAGACAATGCCGAGCTTACTTCATGTAGCTTCTACAGCAGTCGTATAACTTGATCAGAAAAACATCGTGAGATGGTGGAGGCTACTAACGTCCTAATGTTCTGTGCTCGTCAATAATTTCGAAGTTGCTGGATTTTGTTCCTGCAGTGATACTTATTATAGCAAAGTTTTATATGAATTCGATGGTTTAGCCGATCGATTTCGCTTAGCATATGGGAAACTATGGACCTTCACGTAACTCAAATGTTGATCATTAATAAAGAGGTTATGTACCGACACATATACCTCACTAAAACCTTACGATGACAGCACTTATCATAATACATTTTGGTGCCACCATTCGCATCGTTCTCTGCGATATACGAATGTGACATAGGAAAGAGTAATTGCATTACAATATGCTTCTTCCACTTGGCTTCTTTCGGTTAAACATCCCCTGGAGTGTCGTTTTATTAGCATGGTTGGTGGTGTTGCGGTAACTATATGTACTGAATACTCCATTTTGTCTTGTTCCATTGTTAATTCTTCCCTATATACAAGTACCAGGGGTATCTATTTGTTCCAGAAAGGGTCAATGAACTCCAATAATTTGAGGAACAAGTGCTTGGTATGCGTGTGAGGGCGGGGATAAGTGTTCATAATGTTCGAGATGCTATCTGAGACGACCAATTATTAGCCGTGCTTTATCAATGGTTAGTAGTGCTCCAACAGCCATTGGTTGCATTCGAACATTACTACCACCATACAGATCGGCTCCCGATGTTGCAGATACCGCCTAACTTGAAGTGTACAGGATAACTCTGGAACCAGGGCCATGCCTGGCTGCATAAAGTGGCACCTCCCACACCGCCCTCAGGTGCACGATATATCCCAGATGGTGTAATTACCTCGCTAAATGGCACTCCCACTACCAACATATGTCAGAGCATGACCCATTCGGTGTAACTACGTCGCTAAGTGTCTCTCCCCGTAACCTCAGGTGTGCAGATGGCCTAGAAAAGTGGTCACGTCGTTAGGTGATGCTTCCATTACCTTCAGGTGTACGATGTAACCTCCAGAAGGTGTAATTACGTCATTGAGTGACCCTCCTCCCTCTACCCTCGTATGTACAGTATGGCCCAGACAGTCAGAGGTGGCGCCGGGCATATACAAACAGGGGTAAACAGCATAACATGAGTAATCCCGCTTATATGTATATATATATATATATATATACATATATATATATATTTATTTATTTATTTATTTATATGTATATCCAATTGTGTTGATGTGTGTGCGTGTGTATGCGTGTGTGTGTTGTTTGCTTCTTTTTTTACTGGACACTGAGTCAGGTACACGTTTCCGTTGGTTTAGCACGAAGTCAAACACGTTACAGTTGCCTTTGGTGCTATTATGCTTGTTCATCAACTTCAATTTTGGTTTAAAACGAGATTGGTAAACTAAGAAGTGTTTATATGCTTTAGTGCATATACTTACTGCATATGTTCATATGACAGAGAAATCGGTCGCTTTGTATCTTATTATCACTGTTATGATTATATTTATTTCAAATTCTGATACGCAACAATCGTCGTTCCAAACAAGTAACCATCGTTGGCACTATGCATTAATTGTGGATGAAAATTGACAGCCTAGTTGGTTTTTTATTCAGTAAGCTATGCAAACTGCAGCAAGGTTTTTGTTGTGCTTGCATTCATCTTTAGGAATAATTTGTGGGTCAGGCTAAAAGAGGACAACTATTGCTTCAGTTATTTATATCTTTGGCGTTCATTTTAAGTTCTTTTCACTCCAAAAAGTGAGTTGAACATGGCAATGCTTTCACTCATTGGTAAACGATGGTAATCTAGCCGACCCTTGAAAATCGCCACTGCAGGCTGTGCAGCTACATCGTTGAATGACATCCCACAACCCCATGTGTATGATGTGACCCATGTGGTGCAGTCACGTCGTCAAGTGACGCTCCAACTACCCCCTGGTGTATAGTTTGGCCCAGACGGTGTCGTTGCGTCGTTGAGTGGCGCTCGTACTTCCCTCAGTTGCACGGTATGACCATGGGAGTTGACTTTGGAAAATTATTGGGTGGGCACAATGCATGAAGGCAATGGGCGGCCTCAAAAGGATTGGGGTCACACTACATAGGGTCCCATGATACAAGTTGAAATTATGGGCGACGGGATAAAGCCAACATCGAGGAGGCACTTGCACCCTCAAAAGTGTATAAAACAACACCCCTGGGTATGACTCAGATGGCGTATCTACGTCGCTTGGTGACGCTCCCACGACCCCCAGGTGCACGGTGTGACCGGTGGTGTCGTCACGTTGTTGATTGGCGCTCCCACTACTCTCAGGCTTACGTTATGGCCTGCATCTCAGGCCATATCTCAGGCCGTATCTCGTTATCTCAGGCTTATTATGGTGTAGTTGTGTCGTTGAGTGAGTCTCTCGCTGCTCTCAGGTGTACGGTATGACACATGTGGTGTAGTCACGTCGTTGAGTGACGCTCTCACTACCCCCAGGCATACGTTGTGGCCCCGGTGGTGTAGTTACGTCGTTGAGTGACGCTCCCACTACCCCCAGGTGTACGTTATGGCCCAAGTAGTGTAGTTACGTCGTTGAGTGACGCTCTCACTGCCCCCAGGTGTACGGCATGGCACAGGCGCACGTGTCCGTGGGATACGAGTACAACGGCTGCGCACGTATTGTGTGGGACACCAGGGCTCTGCCCATCCCAGGCTTTCGGATGGACATATCGGACATCGGCGGCTGGAACCTGGACATACACCACATGTACAACTTCCACGAAGGTAAAGGTGGCCATGAACCTGGACATACACCACATGCACAACTCCACGAAGGTAAAGGTGGTGAGGACTCTAGATATACACCACATGTACAACTTTCACGAGAGTGAAGATGGCCGTGATTCTGGACACCAGGCATCACAACATACATACACAACTTCAGCGAAGGCAAAGTTTTATAATCGATAATGCACATGACCAGCAATGGCTCTGGTTGCGTGTCGGTCATGTTGCTACCAAAGTGACGCTTGCCCGAGGTATCCCGGCGGTGTGCTTACCCAGAGCAGTGCGACATACACGTGGTTCCCAACTTGTGACTCCAATATCGCTACGCCCGAGAGTGGGTCAAGTCATTGGGCCAGTCGGCCCCACACCGCATGGTCGCTGGCCACCTCGGCAGGGGACGCACCCCGTGTGTGAAGGGCCATCGAGGGGATGCCGAGCAGGAACATGAATATCTCGCTTGTTTGTCATTAGCAATGCCGAATGTTCGCATCCGTTACAATTCACACATTAGCTTTATGTGTTAGATATGAGGAACATGTGTAACCCTGACGGTTGTATTGCCTATGAAGTGTCTAAGTACACGACATCGAGCGAATGCTTGCGAATATATTTTGCAACCTAATTGCGAACAACACAGTTCTATTTTTGTTCATTTGACCATCATTCTGCCGACATTCTCACCTTTCAATGAAGTCCAACTGTCTTTAAATTATGATAAATAATGATGCATGCACTATAGCCTGCGTAATTCCATGGGTTATTTACCTTACATTACATTACATTTACCTTACTTGCTGCAGGTTCGTCTTTCTATCGGGTGGGGTTGGGTCCTTCGCCTGGAGGGGTGCCATTTGTTCGGAGGGGCGCCAGTGATTGGGCTATTTCGAGGATATACGCTCGAGAGCCTTTTCTACTCAGAGTCGCGTTTTCAGATTTTAAAAACAAGTAGGTGCACTCGAGCGTTCTTGCACGGACGTATTTACCCGGTCAGAGTAGCAGCGCCTATTCATGTGGAGGAGAGAGCACGTGCCACCTATGCCCCTTGGATCGGCCCCTGTACGATCCTAATTCTGCATGTATTTCGTGTCGATATATGGTCTTTTTGTTTTTATTTAGTGGCTGATTGGAAATGGTGTAGTTTTGCTTCCAACAAATCTGAATGTGACGACACCTGATCTCAACACTGTAACTTAACATGCAGTGGCATGGAGCGATTTTCGGAGCCATACTATCATGCCATTCCACAGGAAGTGTATCTAAATTAATTATGAGTAGGTATCTTCCCAGTGGACCGAAGTGCCACCCACCAGTATCACCAAGCTCGGAGATGCTTCTGCATCTCCGCGCGATGTATAATTCTCACCCTACGTTGCTGATGCTCAGGGATCCTCCAGCGCGGAGATGGCTCGACAGTACACTTCAAGCGACACCCGCGCCTCGTGGACGTCCTGCTCGGTACAGGCCAGCAGCGGCCGCTGCACTGCGAGGCTGCTGCCTGCTCCGGTGCCGCCAACAACTCACGTCTGCTGACGCCTGTGGCACTGGCCACCGGAGCTGACGGCTCCGTCTACGTGGGCGACTTCAACCTGATCCGACGGGTCACGCCCGCCGGCCGGGTCTTCACCGTGGCGGAGCTCAAGTGAGCAGGGCGTCTGGGGATCCTCAATGGGGGAGCTGTATATGACCACGAGATATCCGTACCGGGGCAGAGCTCAAGTGAGCAGCGCACCAGTAGAATGCGAACGGTGCCGTCATTAGTTTGGATCAAATGAGTTGTGGATCCCAGACTGCTGTTCTCGGTGACGGACTTAAACTGCATCTCCTTCATTCTGCAGATTCCATGAAGTGTGACGTTGCATATTTCGTGGGCTGCAGCCGCGGAGTTAAGCTTAAGCCTGTTAAGCCTGTTAAGTTTCGCGCCGGAGTATTTATGTGAGGCATTTGTGTCACTGTTCTTTGTAAACCTTCGTACTGATTTAACGATTTAGCATTCGTTGTATGCCGTTGCATGAAAGCAATGTGGTTGAATAACTTGTTAGAAACAACAGCAATTCTACGAAGCCTCCACATGTGACTGTATTGTTATTGGCAACTTACGCCCGATTTAGAATACATTTGCACATGGCGTCAACAGTAAAAAATAATCGAAATGTGAAACTATTCTGAGATGACTCAGAATCAAGTAGATGGATGTCAGATACGTCCAGGGCTGGTTTTGACAGGCATGTCAAGGGCAGGAAGAACATTTGCATTGGTCATTGGAGAAGTAATTAATCAGAAAACGAAATTTCTGAAGGTAGTGTCGGTGTAGTTTACTGTTGTTTCACATCGAAAGTTGAGAATTTGGCCACGCTGCGATGGAGAACCCTCGCCGGTGGGCGGTGGCGCAGCCAGGATTTTCCTAAGAGGGGGGGGGGCTAACCCTCAGATATGTGATGAATCAGTGAAAGCCTTTGGCGTGCAAAGCGCACCGAAAATTTGAGTTTTGCGTGGTGAAAATCACAAAATGTTTTGTCCCATCTAGTATATTTTCGGTTGCTAAAGGGGGAGTGGGGTGGGGTGGACTTGGGTGCGCGTCTGTCGATGGGAGCATGAACATTCATTGATGACAATTTCTCGCAATACATCCCACCAATCGTATTCCCTCCACAACACTACTTGCGAATTTGCAATGTCTCGTTGGCCCGAACACCACCTCCAGTGTGCGTCGCCATCTTGCATGAAGTCGCAAAGGACGGGGCTGGGCAGCTTTTTTCAGTCCGCGAGTTCCCCGTGGAATCCACGAAATCTGGCCGCGGAATTCGTGAGGAAGAGACAAAGAACGATATATGACGTTCAGAGTTCACGGAATTCCTGGACGAAAAGTGACAAAAAGCGCAGCCTTGGACATGATTGGAAAGAAGCGCCGTTTGGTGGAGTCGTCAGCGCACATCTCGATACCGTGTGCCTGCAGAATGATCGCAAATCCCCCTTTGGTCTTCGTCCCGATTTATCCGCTGTTTATAGTGCTGGCAAACTTAGGCGAGCACCCAAGACTATCCAGATGGTTACTCTTGTCTGGCACGTCTAAGCGGCGCTAGTAGCAGATCTCATGTGTTTGTTAAGCTGTTCAGCATACACCTGGTGCAGTATGTGTACAAGTGACAAGTTCTCGCCGATGGATATGGGTCCGTTAGGCGTATCTGAAGACCATGTGGCTTGTCGTATATCGGATATGCGACATATCTTAGAAGGTGTCAGATGCACCGATATTGCGAAATCATTGTAGACAGATAAGAAGTTAACTTGACCTTCACCCTCCAGGAAGGAGTTCAGGTTAGAAAAATCGTGAATCTGTGTTCCGTCGTTTCGGCGTTAGGTCATTGTGAGGGGCACACACTAGTTACATTGATAGCGATCGGCGAACTGTTCGGGAATTCAAATTAATGCATGCACAATACATAGTTAATTGTGTACAATGATGTACAAGTAGGAAATTACAGGTCTTTTTTAGCTATGTACGATATTGCGAATATGTTGAAGAAGTGCTCATCCAAGTTACTTATCTAGCTCATCTAGCTAGCTTATCCAAGTTACTTCATAGCAGTAGCATTGACAGTTTGTTTGCTTCCGACAGGGCCACCCAAGTGAGCTACAACTACTACATGGCCATGTCTCCCGTGGAGCAGCAGCTCTACATCAGTGACCCAGAGGCACACCGGGTGTTCCGCGTCAAACAAATGGATCAGGTACGATATTGCAGCTCCTGATCAAACATATGTACCATGCGATTATTTTTTTTGTAAAATAATTATTCATTGATGAGAATGGCGTTGTATGGTGCCGGTCAAAGAGCACAAAATACTAAAAGCAAAACAACAGTTTGATCACTGAGCATCTGTCACATCAAGGCCGTCTGTTAATGATTTCACGTATGCACTTCAGGTTTATATATATGATGTTTGTATATATATATATATATATATATATATATATATATATATATATATATATATATATATATATATATTTGCACTAGTGAGGATGAATGACAAATTGTGAGAACACAGAGCAATGGGAGCATACTTTTAGTAGCAACCTTCCGGCTCACGCCTTTCTGAAGCTACCGACGATTTTCAGACATGCGAATATTTAACATTTGTCTTTTTTTAACACAGGTCACGATACATAAATCATGCGGCACTTCGCATGCGCTGACACCGAATACACCAAATGGTGAAAAACAGTAAATTGGAAACGACCAAATGAGTACGACAGTGATGTTTAACCTACAATTTTTTAACATGTTCCACAATCAGTTCCGCTACAACACTTGCAATTTTGAAACTACCAGAAACACCATTGATATTCTCACGTGTGGCAATATACGCGGATTCCACCATCTTCCGACACCCCTTCCCAAGTTCACCACTAGCAGATGCTCCTTTCCAATTTGGGAGATGGCCTTCTTCATAGGCATGCGCCACCATGGCATTAGAAAGTCAATGGTATCTGAGGTCTGAACGATGTTTCCCAATTCTAGCCCCTATCCCCCGCCACGGTTCCCCATAGTAGCTTTTTCCACATCCTTCTGCGCAAGGAATTGTGTAGACTGCTTTTTTCGTTCACGTTGCGGACGCCTTTCTTGACTAGTTTGATTTTGACCCCTGCTGAGAGACTGATGATAATTTTGTCTTCTATGAATCGGGAGATGGTGACTGCTCCCTGTGATTCCGGTACGGATATGCACCTTTTTGTCATTATGCTCCCATTGCTCTGTGTTCTCATATATATATATATATATATATATATATATATATATATATAGATATATATATATATAAGCTTCAAGCTTATTTTTTCCAGCCATCCACCCATTTCGTTCTGGTTGTGAAGACCTGCTATGTGAAAGGTGTATTCTCTGAACCTTGGAACTTGTGATTTAGGCCCAGGTAACTTGCCCTTATAAGAACCTGGTGGCTGTGGCTGGTGCTGGTGGGTCAGCTGACCTTGTGACCTGTTCTCAGGTCATTGACCCATCCAAGAACCTGGAGGCCGTGGCCGGTACCGGAGAGCGCTGTTTACCCGGTGACAGTGCTGACTGCGGAGACGGGAAACCTGCCATCGACGCCAAATTGTCACATCCCAAAGGTACATGGATAGGGGTTATGTGAACACTACACATTGTCGACGCTAAATGTAAGCGAAATGCCATAGCAGCTCTGAGAGGCGTAGGCAATGAAGTGCCCGGGGCCACGAAGGCGCACCCAGGAATAGGATGCTTAAGCCGTAAGGGAGGGACCCGGGCCTGTTGTTTGACCATAATTGCAAATTTAACATAAGATAGTGTGACATTTATATCGACGAAGGATGTACTGCACCTCTAGGTAAAATAAAGTAGTTATTGGCGCTTAATTCGGATGTAGCGCTCCTTTTTGTTTTCATTGGTGTTCAAATTCTAGAAAATATGGTCCCTAAAAGTCTGGCCCTACTTGACCAACTGTGACCACTTGACCTCGCCGTTGCTCGCCTGGCACATGGTGTGTTGCCTGCTATTGCTTCATGCAGTGATATTTATCGTTCCACGTCGACCGATTTTCGCTTCATTGCTACGTCACTCATAGTTCGGAAGTGACGGTACAATTGTTTACACACACGAGACGAATAGTTCGATTCCGTAAATACTCACTTTAATAATACCACAATGCCCTCAAGAAGCTAAGGTATCCATTTATATTAGGTTTGGCTGATGGCTTCTGTCTGGTGGACGGACGCCAGTCGAAATCCTGCAAAATATGTCCGTCAATTCGCGAATCCCAAGCTTCAACCTCTTAGACCTGACCTGGAAGGACCACGGTAAGATATAGACAAAACATTCTGCCATTCACGCTTACAGCTGAAGAATTACACTACACGCTGTGTAGAACAAAAACTGCAGGGAGAAACTTACCCCTCTCCATCACACCTCCAGTAGACCTCGGAGTAGCAGCTGTGGGCAGCAATTTGCAAGTGAATTTTGCTACTTTGAGTTATCCCGTTTTGAACATCGGCCTTCCGAGATAAAACATTAAAAGAAGCGTGAAAGTAGGTCGCGCTCCCCCATTAACCACTCCTGCTTCACACCAGGAACACACGGGTCTGTGAACTAAGCCGTGGAAGGTACGTTTTCGTCCCGTTGTATCCCTTGTATACTCCTCGCATCGCTCTCATAAAGCAGTGGCGCTTTACGATGAAAATGCATTAGATGCGAGGTGTGCAATGCATGCCAAGAAATGTGTGCAGCCCAATGCGGTGCCATATACCAGACCCCCGTGGTGGGGGTGTAGGGTGGGGGGAGGAGGCAGGGGAGAGTGTGGGTGGCAATCAGACATTGATGAGGAAATAACCCCTCAAACGGATGTAGCGTAACCGCTTTGCCATAACCTACGTCACAAGTGAACACCTAAAGTGCAGGCATGGTATGGCCAAGAGCCGATCTTTGCACTTACTGTATTGAGCGACAGGCATTGTCCATAGCAGCATAGCAGGTCCAGCATAAGGCATGATGTCATAAAGACACAGGTCGATCAGCGTGGTCGGTGCGTTGCTGAACTTAATTACATCATCGGTGCGGAAAGTGACAGTGGTCGTCAAACTTGCCGTCGATATTCGTCATGTTTCGGCTGCCTGTCCCACTATCAGTTATTATTGATATCATTCCTGATCTAGCAACATTTATAGTTAATTTACCGGATATCTTTGTATGACATCGTCAGTACCATCCTACTAGTACGGTGTGCACGCTATGTGGCGACAGCAACAACAACAACAAAAACCGTTCGCTGAAGCGGCAACAGCGAAGCCAGACAACACGTACATTGGCTGGAAGTGACATGGCAGTGTGGCATGTATAGCGGCATTGCCGCGGCCTCTTCAGTCCCGCTCCACGATTGCCCAGATGGTCGCCGTTGTTTTTCGTGTTATTTTTTGCGGCCTATCGACCTTGCCTCCGCACTGAAAGATAAACCAGCCCTGCCATGTGTAATTGGATATATAGACTGGGTCATGCATTAACGGACCGCGAGCCTAGTAGCGCCTTAATGATGCAAAAGTCATTCCCCGAACAGGTTTTTATGGCGAGCCAACAGCCAAGACAATGGCACTAGATGTTTGTCTGTTCCTCCAGTTGGCGTGTCGCTTGACAGTGTGACACTCTCCTGTCCTCTTGCGTTGGCAGATCTAGCCATTTAGAAGTTTGTCTACTGCTCCAGCTGGCGTGTCGCCGGACACTGTGACACTCTCTTGCGTTGGCAGGTCTAGCCATTTCTGCCGACACGGTGGTCTATTTGGCGGACGGCACTAACATTCGGGCCATCAGCGGCGATGGCATCATATCGACCCTGATCGGACACCATGGACACAAGGCCGTCTGGAGACCCATCCCCTGTTCCGGTACTCTACCTCTGGCAGAGGTCAGTGGTCCAGATCCCAGTCTCTCGTACTCTACATCTACAAGAGGTGAGTATCCAAGACATCCTGGACATATAATTTGCCGAACAAAGGTGAACTGTGACGCTGTTTGCTCCGGTATTATAATGAGGGAGTGTTGAATAGCTTAATTCCCCTGCTTCCATGCTCTATCCATTCAAAAATTGTGCGTAGTCGGTTCAGAAACACAAAGTCGAATCCGTCATTACTAAATAAATGTATGCAGAACTCAATTAAATACTTATTTGCAACTAATGTTGCATGGTGACGAACCTCTGTCGCAATAGTGTTTTGCAGCTCTGATATCGCAAATAATGTCAGAAGTTCACTTTGCTAACTCTCTCCCATCCGTATCGTGCTCTGCTATCATTTCATGCAGTTCCCTTCGCACTCCGCAGTGTCAATTCCGCTTTGTTATCTCAGGCAACCTCAAATGAATTCCAGCTCTATAGCTGGCACGAGTTTATGACACCATTGCTGCGCTGCGGCGTTTCCCATTATCCGATGTCCCCGTTTGTTCTCGTTACAGCGTCAAACGCATATTTCTTCTCTCAGTCACAGCCATATGTCAATAATTTCAGAGTCAACCCCAGTATCGAACACCCTGTCGCCCCAACCGTCATGTCGAACACTTATTTCATCCCAGCCCCGTCCAAGCCCCGTCCCAGCCCGGTCGTGGCCTGACCTCGTCCCAGTACTGACACTCGTGCCGTCATACATATATATACATATATATATATATATATATATATATATATATATATATATGTATATGTATATGTATATATATATATATATATATATATATATATATATATATATATATATATATATATATATATATATATATATATATATATATATGTATATGTATATATATATACATATATATATTTATGCATATATATATATATATATATATATATATATATATATATATATATATGTGTGTGTGTGTGTGTGTGTGTGTGTGTGTGTGTGTGTGTGTGTGTGTGTGTGTGTGTGTGTGTGTGGGTGTGGTGCGTGCGTGCGTGGTGCGGGCGTGCGGCGGCGTGCGTGCGTGCGTGCGCGTGCGTGCGTGCGTGCGTGCGTGCGTGCGTGCGTGCGTGCGTGCGTGCGTGCGTGCGTGCGTGCGTGCGTGCGTGCGTGCGTGCGTGCGTGCGTGCGTGCGTGCGTGCGTGCGTGCGTGCGTGCGTGCGTACGTTCGTGTCTGTGTGTGTGTTTATGTTGGCTCGAGGTCCAGAATGCACCACCTTATCGTCCACAGTTAATGCTCGGTATATGAACATTTAGTATACTTCCTCCCAGCCCTACCAGCAGTATTTGATTCTGCATTACTCCAACCCTCAGTATGTGCCATAATTTCTATTCGCGCCTTATTATATATATCACGCGATCCGTCTCCCCAGGCAGTCAGCGGTATTCAGCATATCTTATGTCCTCAGCCCAAGTAGGTGGTATCACACCATCCGCGGTACGTGTAATATTCGGTGGTCTCCCTTGGCCCAGCAGCAGTATTTCGCATCCCCAATGCACCCAGTTCCGTTACGTATGATCACACAACCCTCGGTATGTACAACACTCGTTGTGTCTCCCCATGCGCAGCCGCAGTATTTCGCAGCCCTAGTGTATGCAACCTCAGTATGTGGTATCACACCAGCCACGGTATGTGCAGCACTCGGTGTGCCTCTCTTGGCTCAACAGCAGTATTTAGCATCCCTACTGTGTCCGTACCCAGTATGTAGCATCACAACCGCCACAGTACGTACACCACTCGGTGTGTCTCCCCAGGCGCAGCCGCAGTGGCCGACAGCTCTCGCGCTCAGTCCCGTCGACGGCACGCTACACTTCCTCGACGACCGACTGGTGCTGCGCGTGACGCCTGACCTGCAGCTCCAGGTGCGCGCCGGCCGACCGCCGCACTGTCCTCGCGACCCGAGCGTCACCACCTCGTCACCGCAGACGCCGCTCGGCACACTCATCGACCTGACGTTCGACGCCGACGGCGCCCTCTACGTGGCCGAGGTGACCTCGGACAAGGTCAACTACGTGCGCCGTTTGTCGGCGACCGGCCACATGTCGGTGGTGGCCGGTGCGCTGCCGGCGTGCCGCTGCGAAGCGAACCAGTGCGCGTGCCAACCGGCGGCGGGTGCCGGCTCTGCCGGTCAGCTGGCCACTGAGACCCACCTGGCGAGCGTGTCGGCACTGGCGGCCGCCGCCGACGGCAGTCTGCACCTGGCCGACCAGGGCGCGCTCAAGATCCTCCGGCTGCGACACAACCTGCCGCACGAGGGGCCCGGCTTCAAGGTGATGGACCCGGCCAACAACAAGGTGTACGGCTTCAATCGGTTCGGCCAGCACGTGGAGACCAAGGACCTGCTGACGGGCCGGTCCGTCTACTTGTTCCAGTACAGCAAGAACACCAGCTTCGGCCGACTGAGCAAGATCACCGACTGGTCAGGCAACAGCGTGCAGCTGGTGCGGGATTATAGCAACGTGGTCAGCTCCATCGAAAACTCACAGGTTGGTGATGCGGTCAGCTTCATCGAGAACTCGCAGGTAGGTGATGTGATCAGCTCCATCGAAAACTCACAGGTGGGTGATGTGGTCAGCTTCATCGAGAACTTGCAGGTAGGTGATGTGATCAGCTCCATCGAAAACTCACAGGTGGGTGATGTGGTCAGCTTCGTCGAGAACTCGCAGGTAGGTGATGCGGTCAGCTCCATCACCTAACATATTGGTGCTTTGGTCAGCTTTATCGAGAGCTCATAGGTGGATGATGTCGTCAGTTTCATAGAAAGCTCGCAGGTGCAGATTGAGGTCAGCTTGATCGTGAATTTCGAGAGGGTTTGACGCGAATCGTTTACAAGCGTGTGGCGGCAATTGAGGCTCGCAGCGTGCCCGCCCTATCGGCTATCAGACGAATTGTTGCCAGCGTTAGCCTTGTTATAGCACGTGCCATGAAGGGTGGTAGGTGCACAAGGTGAGCAAACAAAGCTTTGTCTCTATCAATTTCAAGTAAATGTCAGCGTCAATAACTTCATCGCATGTCAGAATGTTATGACAGTAAGTATGTCACGAGTCAGCCTGCCCTGACCTCACAGGGAGAGCGTTGCACTCTACACCACATGGCCAGGGTGGGGCTGGTCACCAACTTCACCACGTCCGGCAACAAGTACCATTTCCGATACGACCCGGAAACAGAGCTGCTGAAGTGCCGCAGCGACTCGCGCGGAGACGTCTTCCTCTACGACTACGACGCCGACGGACGACTGCGGCAGGCACTGACATCTACCGGTGAACTGTGGAAGCTCAGCTCCGAGTTGGTTCCGCCGCAGGCGCTTCAGGTCACAGTCGGCAGGGACGAGGAGCCACCGTTTGTGGTCAATATTGACAGCACGAACGAAACCACCTTCTATGCATACGGTAAGAAAACGGGGGAGAAGGAGCCCTGACCGCAATAATTACAAGCAAGAAAAAACCCTCAACTTTCTATTTCATATTTCAACTCAATTCTGCATTTGAACTTGTACCTGATGTTTTCTTCTTGGTATTCCAACTTGTTACATATTGTAGACTTTATTGTTCGTGATGAAACAACTGCACATCTCCTTCTCCATATGTGCTTGTTGTCGAACTAATAATACAATAAATGGCTACATTTTGTGCATGGAAGTTATTTGGTGTTCAATCTGAGCTCCACTCTAGTTGTTTTGTAAGTTACGTGCCGTTGGGAAGAGTCGGTTGCTAAAGTTCAATCCGTGCGCAGGGTTTGTGTCCACGTATTGCGTTAATGCTCATTTCAATGCTGTTTTTAACGTTTATTCCCACTGATTCAGTGGAATTGACTCGACATCGAAATAGTGAAAATAGACGTGGAAAACCAGAATTGTCATAAGTAAGGACATCAAGGTAGTTATGTTTAATGCAGCTATAACTACATCGGCATAATAATAGTATGTGCTAAAATTGTGTGCAACAATCACTTGATCATTCTATTTAGTATGCCAATACCATTATCATGACACAATGCCACCGTACATCATGACAACAAACACTGTTTTATCCCAGGCGTGAAGTGATCTGACCCTCCCTCGGGCGGCAGTGATGTCTAGGCGATGCATTCTCGAACCCATGCATCGCTTGGAATATTGTCGGTACATGCACATCACCACGAGGTCTTCGACAAGTATTGTTTCGGTGATAATATGCTTAATAATCACTCATCCTGAGCATTCGACCAAGAGAAGCAAAGTTAATTTCAAAGAAATAGCATCGGTCCCTTGCCGTCCACAGCCGGATTTTCTGCACTATGCACGCGTGCATATCTACTTGTGTGTTTCAGGTGACATGACTACGGTGGTGCAGACCTTGTCCAACAACACTATCGTCCTGACGGAGCCAGACAACACAGAGACCTACCTCACATTCACGAAGATACAGCAGATGTCACTGTTGTACGCACCTCCCGTCCAGGTATATTTCACCCCGCTCTGTAAGAGAAGGCCAAGCGAATCATCCCGTATTAGCGTCCAATTTATAACCATATTTGCAACATCATAATACTCTGATATCAATCTTCAGTTTGTTGCTGTCCATTTCAGCTGTTTCTGATATTTTGAAGGTGCTATAATCAGTGGCGCAGCCATGACTTTCCTAAAAGCCCCCCCTCCCAATAAAAAAGAGAAGTTATGAAACATATAAAGCTATCGGCGCTCGAAGCGCACCGAAAACGTAGGGTTTTGTGTGGTGAAAATTTTGAAAGTTTTCGTGTTACCTAGTCTATTTGTGTTACTGGGAGGGGGGGGGGGGGGCAGCACCGCCCTCACCCCCTGGCTGCGCCTTTGGTTGCAATAATGGCATTGGCCTTATAATTATTTTGAACCATCTCCCGTGATGTTTTTGGTCCAGTCCCCTGTTGAGTAGCGCAATAACACTACTGGTCGGTCCACATCAGGCGCTCGACTCTGGCATCTCCCAACGCCGCGTGGTGAGGGCACACCGTAACTACGCCCAGCTGGAGAACGATCTCACTCTGGCCTTGGCACCGCTGCAGGGAAACCAAATGCAGGGCTTCCTGGTGGCCAGAACTCTGCAGGTGAGCTTATCCAACGAAGAGGTGATTAGGACGCGGTAAGTCACGAATATGCGGGTGACCAGACCGATGCATGGGACCAGCGAAGAGTTCAAACGTAGTGGCCGGAACGTTAAGTGCACCAAGTGGAACGGTTGTTCGAGATGTGTACGTATTTCTGAACCTAATTTACACACGGTATATAGGTTAACTGTGCCCACTTCTTGCAATAAATGTTGTCCTACTGATGGCGCTTGTGCTGGAATCGTAGCCACTATCTCGGAAATCAGCCTTCTGTAGAATATCGTGCAGGTATCTCAAACTTAATGCATTGTGCTGAAGGCCCCAAATCTGTCGTAATCCTTGTTTAATAACCTGCGTTTTTCCCGAGATGAACGAGGTAAGTCATCCCTCGACTCGTCGTCAAGAAACCCTATGGTTACGGCAGGTTTACAGACGTTTCCCTACTGTGATCTCCGGTCATGTGTTCGCAGCTCGAACCCATGTAGCTAGCACATTTCCTGCGCTCCTCCAGCACCCTTAATGGCGCTGTATACTGATACAGGTGAAGGTGCAGTCACCAGCCTGTAGTTCATATCGGTGCAATGCAGATAATGCCTTCATTTCACATCATTTCCTTCCTGAATATCGGATGACAAAGTTGGAAAAGGAATGCCACCGATCCCTGTCCGTCTTCTGCCAAATTACCTGTGTGCATATTTCTCATGTTTGCCTTGAACCTAGCAAAACATGTCATTGGAATGTGACTGAAGTTCAAAGGACGGAGGTTCCGTTTTACGAGACGTCTGCAGGACCATAGCAAGTTCAATGAAGAACACTGAGGTTGAATCATAGCATAAATAATTTTGCTGCGCCTCTCGTAGAACCATCTGTTGATCGTGGAGGTTGTGAGCTCCACAGTACTATGAGGGTCCAAAATACCTGGAGGTGCAAATTATCCTTGGAGCGACATAATTCTGCATTGGTGGATGGAGGGGATACGCCCCTTCAAAAGTATAAAGCACAACATCCCTGACCTGCATACGTGCTATCTTATGTGTTTGGCATAAGTGTACACCATATTGACCTGTGAGCCTGAGATCATATCCAGTTTTTCCCAGCTTGTTTGCTGTCCATTTAGCGACTCGTGTACCTCAGCGTCTCAATGCTGCGTGCATTGTCTTTGGTCGTTGCAATATAGCCAGCCTTTTCCCTTGTCTTTTCGTAGTGTAACACGTCATTTCATTGCCGTTGCTGTGCAGCGACTATGTTCTCATGGCGCAGGGTCTCATGTCACGACTGACCCCTAACCGAATCTCTCCCTCCCTCCATCAATACATAGTGACTACCAGTATCCCTTACCCCAGTGTAGCTGGCTATCCATCACCGCTGCTGTGTAGCACTCTCTCCCACACGTCCCCGAGTAACGTGTCGCTGCTTCTCCGGTCGTGTTTCAGTGTAACGGCTCGGCTGTAGTGTCGTTCGACTACGACCCCGTGACACTACGACAGACGATATACACGAGGACACCAGATGGTGCGTCGGACGCCCGTCAGGTGGCACTCAGCGTCAAATACAAGGAGTCGGTGGAGCCGGACACCTGGTTCCCGGACGGTCTTCCTCAGATGTTTGTCACGTACGACCGGTACGAATGACATATTTTCGTCACGTAGCCTGTAGGATATGTTGACAACAACGTGCCAGTAGCACTTCCTTGGCTGTATAAAATATGCACCAACGACAAGTATTAAGACCTATATTACAGCTACGAACCGTATATGTTTGTCGGATGTAAATGGTACAGGCGACAGCTGCTCGTTACTAATACGATATGGCAGGACGGCGGGTTTGTCACCTACAACATGTCATGTACAACATGTCAACATGTACAACATGTACAACATGTCACCTACAACATGTGACATCTTCCAGTTATAACCCAATTGAAGAATTGAAAAGCGTACATATAAAAAAGTGATCTCAGCACATGCAGAATTTCTGTGTGGAATCTGTGGTGTCGCATTTTCTGTGTGGGGGCAGTATCAGTCGTCGCCAGGTGTGCTGGCATCCTTCTTTTATTTTTCGGCAGCGACCACTAGAGACGCTGATATACCTGTAGTGTTTTCAACGCCCATCATCAGGCCCGCTGACATCCCTACTGTATTACCGGTACCAGCCACCACGTGTGTCGACATGGGCTTGTGCTTCCAGCAACAGCCACCAGTTGTGCGGCGATATCGCTGCTGTGTTTTCAATATCAGCCACCAGGCGCGCTGACATCGCTGCTGTGTTTTCAATATCAGTCACCAGGCGCGCTGACATCGCCGCCGTGTTTTCAGCATCGGGCGGCTGCAGCAGTGGCGTTGGGGGGAGTTGTCGCGCCAGTTCAGCTACAGCGGCCGCAGCGGTCTGACGCGCCGACAGACGGCACATGCGGCAGACACCTTCACCTACGACCCCAACAGCCAGCCTGCCACGTTCGGCCTGCCCAGCGGCCGTCAGTACGAGTACCACTATGACAGTCGCGGCGGCCTGCAGTTCGTCATCACACCCAGCCGGTCGCGCCACTTCCTGCACGTGCAGCCGTCGCTGGGCTACGTCAAGTTCCAATACGTGCCGCCGGGCGGTCAGGCGCGGCCGTGGGTGCGCCACTACTCGCAGGACGGTCGGCTGCTGCTGTCGCGGCGGCCCGGCCTCGGCTGCACCGTGTACCGGTACGACGGCGCCGGCAGACTGACGGCGCTGGCCACCGGCGACGGCGAGACCAGACTCACGTACACGGACGGCGGCCAGCTGGAGCGCGTGCAGCACAGCGACCGGCTGTTCGGCTACCGACTACTGCTGAGTCACCAGGGCTCCCTGGTGCGCGAGTGGCGTCAACAGTTCGACCCGCAGACTGGACTGAGCTCGGCCGTGTTCCGCTACGAGTACGACTCGCTGTGGCGCGTGACGGCCGTGACGGGCCGCGTGGGTGGCCGCCAGGTGTCGCCACTGCAGCTGCGCTACTCGCCGCGGACGGGCGCGCTGGTGAGGCTGGCCGAGTACCAGGTGCAGCGGCCGCGCCACAACGTGACGCTGCTGACGCACGGCGGCACGAGCCTGGCGCGGCACACGGACAGGTACGGCCGTGACGCGGGCGTCACGCTCAGCGTGCAGGGCCGCCAGGTGGTGCGCTGTCAGTACGAGTACGACGGTGCTGGCCGACTGGCTGTGGAGCGTGTGTGGCGAGGCGGGCCGGACGTGACGCCATCCACCAGGACGCTGCACTACGGCCCAGATGGGGAGCTGACCGGCGACGACGGCGTCGACTCGTGGCGCTTCGAGTACGACCGCAACGGCAACATGATCCAGCTGAAGGTCAAGTGGAACAACATCACCCTGCAGGTCGGTGCCGGTGTGACCGCGCCCCGATCTTTTGGTTCTTATCGTGTTGATGTTGCTGATGGAACTGCTATCTGTGACTACGTTTCTAGTTTTTGTGAAGCAATGCACAAGCAATGGACAGTCTAGTTAAGATGGCAGACGGTATGCTGTCGTGCTCTGTCTATATCACCCCTCCAATGTGACGAACCGTGGGGTAAGGTTGACAGACGGTATGCCGCCATACAGCTGACCTCTGTGAACATCTGTCCTTCAGGTGGACGACGAAGACCGTCTAGTTAAGTTGGCATTCGTTATGCCGCCATACAACTGACCTCTATTTATATCTGTCCTTCAGGTGGACGACGATGACCGTCTAGTTAAGCTAGCGGATAGCATGCTGCGCTACGACACAGCCGGTGACGTGGTGCAGAACTTCCGCGGCGACACGTACCAATGGGACGCCCGAGGTCTGCTGGCGGCCGCCTCCACCGCCAAACAGGGCGCCGGCGGTCTGGTGCGCTATCACTACGACCACGAGCGCCGACTGGTGGCTCGCCGCGACCACCTGGGCAACGTGACGCAGTTCTTCTACGCCGACCGGCGGCACGCGACCCGCGTCACGCACGTGTACCGGCCCCGCTCCGACCAGCTGACCGAGCTGGTGTACGACGACGCGGCGCGGCCGGTACGAGTGCTGGCCGACGGCCAGGCGTACACGGTGGTGGCCGACCGGTGCGGCACGCCGCGCCTGCTGTACGACACGCACGGCCGGCTGGTGCTCGAGCGGCACCACTCGGCGTTCGGCCACACGGTGGCCGGCTCGCGACACCAGCTCCACCTGCCGGTGGACTGGTGCGGCGGCCTGTGGGACAGCGCCACCGAGCTGCTGCACATGCCCGCCGGCCGCGTCTACGACCCGTTCATCGGACAGTGGCTGACGCCGGACGTGGACGGCTTCATACACAACCTGATGAACCCGCGCCGCCTCCACCTCTATAGGTTCAACGGTAACGACCCCGTCAACGTCGGCCTCGACGATCTGGTGCCCACTGGTGAGTTGCAAGACTGCGCCACGCATCGATGTCACATTACTCGCTCCGTATTGACACGGATAATAGTAAACGGATCGGAAACTCTCGGGCGGCACTTTGATGTTTGCGACCACCGACCGATACTAGCGACATCTGTCGGACGATCGGAGAAGTAATCCTGGATAGGTGATGCGAAGGACACCCCATCGGAAAAAGCTTGACGGGATGGGGAAATATAGCTGAATCGGCCTTCTATCACGCGTCGTTTGAAGAAAAAAACTGCGCCTTCGGCCGGCCGGGAACGCATACTCCAGTAGCCGCCATCCCTTCGGTCGCCGTATAGAGCCATAAAGCTCGTGACCAACTAACCTGTGCCGACTAACTGAGGGAAGCGGAGTGTCATGAGAGCCGGCAGAAAAACAAGGGAGGGCACCTGTCCCCCTCCCATTCCAACCGTATATGCCTGGGACTCGTCTGGGGCAGGCCAATTCCATTCCGATGCCCCCTCACAAAAAAGGCTGTTCATTGGCCAAAGACCGATTGGCTGATTGGCCCTGGCAGTCACATTTCCCCCTGGGGTATATTCTTTGACAAACGAGGGGACCCTGAGCAGGCATAGGAGCACATGATGAACATTGATTGGGCCGAGGGGCCCCGGAACAGTCATTGGAGCCCTCTGAGGAACTGTCAGGGGCCCTCTGCATGACCCTATTTCAGCTGCCACGTCTCCCATGTTAACCCTCGCACGCCCGGGTGGGTGGGTAAATACCTACCTCCCCCATGACGTTTCGTACCATACCCAAAACCGGCTTGCACTAGAGCTTTGAAATTTACAGTACCTTAAGCTACATCAATTTGACACATCCTCCAAAATTATCAGGTCAAGCTCATGTCAGGTCAATGACCTACAACACTTTTAGTGGCAGCATATCGGACCAAACGGCGGAAAATCTCACATATTGTGACAATATAAATACACGATCGATCAACAGATTGCATATCGTTCTCAATAACCATTGCAAGCTTTGAAGCATACCTTACCATAGTGACCCTAACAAGGTCATCATAGGTCTACGACCAACTTCACCTGAAAATTGACTTTGACCTTTGAAATCACATGACAAATTTCTCGCAAAAGCTATAAAGTTGTCAGTACCATGCGTTGGATACATATTTGGTGTGGCGAATGTCACGTGCAGGTCATCCTAGGTCAGTGACCTATGCAGTGCCGATAACATGTGTGATAATATGGTAAACTGGCTTCATTTGCCTCCGGTTTATCAAATTTTTAACCGTCACCTCAGGTCATTATAGGTCAAGGACTAAATTGATCTACAAATCAGTTTTGGCCGTGCAGTGGAATAATAATTCTGCACTATAGTTCTTGAAGTCTTTGTGCTGCCTGCGCTATCAATTTGTTTTTGCTTGACCTGATATGACCTCTACGTTGACCTCGGATCAAAAAAGAACTGAACCAATTCGTTCTTAGAATTACCCAATCTATATGATGCCGTTATGTATATGGGAAGGGGTAGGTAACACCCCCCCCCCCATCCCCGGCCGGACGAAGTTTGCGCGGAGCATCGGCCGTGCGAGGGTTATGGTCGTCGGCGGCGGGCTGCTAGTGGGTGAGGCAGCTAGATTAGGTGCCGCGACCCATCGGAATAACGACGCCATGCGAGTACTGGTTTGCAAATGTTCAATTTTGGGCACCCATAATGCGATATTATTGGGAATTATTTCAATTTTAAAAACAAGCTATTGACCCATCTCCAGAAAAAAAACTCAGAAGTCCTATAATATTTTATTCTTCTGAAATTGTAGCAACGGCAACCCGATGATAACCGAATCCGACAATAGCTATGCTTCAGGGTGGCCAGAAGGGCCCTGTAGTCCTGCAGCAGCTCCTCACTCCTAGCAGGACCTATTTTATTTACTCCTACCTGCACTACAACTGCCCTATACTGGTGCTCACTGGTGGCCTGTGTCACCACTGGCACCAAGTCTTTGACCTTGGCACCAGGCCTGGTAATGCACCGATCTTTTCGCTTACAATCTTTCAAAATATCCAGCCATGTACCTTAGATAAAGATTGTAATATTTTATGTCAGACAATTCCTCCTTCGGACTGCTCCTCAACCTCCAATCGGACATCCTCCAGCCAAAACCCTTAGTTTCAGAGCTGCATATGCAGGTGAAAATTGGTACATTTACGGCGCCCATTTTGACCAATGCTTCAAGCCAAGCAAAAGCTCAAACAGACTAAATACCACTGATTCAGATTTACTCGTGATTTAGAGTAAATAACTGGGCAATGCAATGGAGAATTACATGCTTCACTTGATCCATAATACATAATTTGCTCCCAAAAACACACACAACGCGCCATATACGTAGTACACCATGCCATGCGTTTAAATGTTCCCTGAAGCAAAGAAATGAAGGCAGAGATGTTTTTAATTAATCCCTTACCGCCACAGAGTTCCATGCAGCAGAATCACGGTTCCCTAGCTTCTCCAAAAAGCGGAAATTGGTCGAAACTAGACCACGCTTTACTCTCCAACGCGGGAATGTGCTGCTGGAATCAAACAATATCCTATCCAGGATTAGCTTCGGCCTCCAACCGCTAGGTGGCAATAGCCCGTCCTTGGTCGCCGATTCCGGGGAGTTTCCTATCCGTTTATTATTATCCGTGGTATTGATATGTCTTGTCCGTTACTATCAACATCTTGACAGCGTTGTGTGCATCTATCCCATATTGCATGCTGTTGTGCAGAGGACGATTAGCCTGACTGTTTGACTGTATATGACGTTTTACATATGAGGCAGGCTATCCAGCAATACCCTGACCGGACCTGCCCTCATATTCTGTTTATGAAACAGGCCGTCCGCCAGTATCCTGACCTGGCCTGGTATTCTACAGACGAGGTTGGGTGGCTTGAACGGCTTGGCTATCGACTGGACCGGCTGGCGCCTCAGCTGCACCTGCGGCCGTCCGTGTTCTCACCGCCGGGTGACGTCACCCGGGCGTGGCCCGGACCGCAGCTGACGTCACTGCGGCCCGTGTCGGGTCAGCTGGGCCGGCTGCGCCGTCTGTTGCTGACACAGCGGCGACTGGGCCTGATCTCGCGCGTGCCCGAGATGACGCTGCGCCGCCAGCCGACGCCCGAGAGGTGGCCGCGCCGCGTCAGCAGCCAGCCGGGTCCGCTGGGCGCCGGCGCCATCCTGGTGGTGGGCCGCGACGGCCGCGTCACTGTGCGGGGTGTGCCCAGCGTCGACCCGATCGCCGCCGACGTGCTGGCGCAGGTGTTCAACCAGTCGCTGCTGGTGAACGTCACCGCCCAGCCACACGGACACGACGTGTTCTACTTCGTCAAGCCGGCGCTGTGGAGTCTCACCGACGACCACGAACAGCTCACGAGGCTGGCCCAGTTCAACGTGACGTCACACAAGCGCGGCGGCGACGCGGTGGGCCGCCACCAGGCCGACCTGCGCATCCGCACGGGCACCGCCATCGTGCACGTGCGCTACGGCGCCACGGCCGCCGCCGAGTACCGTCGGCACGCGCGGAACGCGGCACGTGTGGCGGCGCGCGCCGCTTGGGCGCAAGAGCGCCAGCTGCTGCGGCGCGGCTTCGCGTCGCGCGACTGGTCGTCGGCCGAGCGCGAGGCGATCGTGACGCGTGACGGCGTGGCCGGTCTGGACGTGTGGTACCGACACGAGCCGGAGCGGTACCCGGAGCTGGCTGCCGACCCGTTCAACGTGCGCTTCGGCCGGCCGGCCTGAGCGGCTCGCCCCGCGCCAGCCGCTCGCGCTGTATTGTGATATCTCGGCACAGACACACTTGTGACTGGCTCCACTCCGTACGGCCGGTGTGCTCACGTACCCTGGCGTGCCAGTCAACATCGGCGGGCGTGTGTGACAGCTGTGTGCCTGGTGTCGACCTCTGACCTCTCTGTCCTGTTCACCGGCAGCCATGTCGTGACGGTGGGCGCCATGTTTCTCGTGCTGGGCCGATATCTCCCGCTATTTTCGGGCTGGGGATGTGCACTATTTTACGTAATGTGTTGGTGCATATTATAAGTGTGAATGGATGGTGTGAACGCCGGCGGTACGCTCGTGAAATTCAAGCGCTGTTGTTTGTGTGTAAACCTGGCATATTCACTATTCACTGGTGTGTGTGCGCTCGCTTTATGCTGTGGCTGAACTTTGGAGCACGGGGTTCCATCCTTGAGTTGATTGAATGCCAATACACGCCGGCCTGTGTCAGGCTTTCCGACAGGTAAGTATTACTGACTACACGGTCTCTCTGGCGTTTTGCCAAGGGCGTTATAGAGTCCGTGTGGTGTCTTTGCATCATTGCATTCAAATCCTATGTAACTATGGAATGTCCATTTCGATGTTTTTAAGCGCAACTCATTAACAAGCTCGTAAATATACATATTTTCCATGTGATTGTGTTTGGACAGACATCACCACAGCCGTCCCTGTCCTTCCCTTTTTCAGGCAGCATAACCTTATCCCGTGTGCAATATTTTATCGATCGCTCAGCTGTTATTGCTTTTTGTTCTTCGTTAAGTGCAACAACGAACTGGGTACTTACCCGGGGATTTTTAAGTTCACCCACATACACACACACACACACACACACACAGATATACGTCAACGCCACATACAAGGCACATGTTCGATATTTTGGCACCCTTCCGGGACAGCATTGGTCACGCGCTTATTCTCAATTTCCCCGTCATAGCACACTATGCACACAGCGGGGCTGTCCCAACCTCCCGGGCCCGGTGAACAGACAACAGCTACTTCGGCGACACTAGAGCTAGGTGAGGCCGTGCCCTCGGGGCATGCCACCGGACCGAAAGATGTTTAAAGACTGATCATGCCCAGGGTCTATGAACTCGACGCCGCCGGCGCTGGTCGATGAGCGTTAATTATGTGGTACGGCAGGCACTCCTCGGTTGCTCCCATCTTCTGTGTGGGAGCTCACCCAGCAGAAGTCGGCCCGGGGTCAGAAGTAAGCCGAGGGCTCCCAGCACACCTGGCGCGTCAGCCAGCTGCGCCACCGAGGCACTGCTGGTACTACTGTTCTTGACGCACAAACAATGTTCGATATCTAAAAACATCTTACCTGGCTCGTGTTTCCTGAACCGACTAGATTATTATATCTGATGCCAAGTTCGTACAACTAAACTACAACTCTAAAAGCTCTCTTTTTCCGACGTTTGAAATATTAGAGCACCTCTCGAGCAGTTGTCATGCGTACAGAGAGGGAAAGAGAATGAGAGAGATAGAGAAAGAGGTAAAGAGGACAAATAAGCCGCGAATGACTGTCATTTCTGGCCTACGCAGCTCATTGCAGAGTTTTCGAACCCTAGACGCTCTTCCTAAGCTCATAACTCGCCCGGCTTCGCTGAAGAACCTCAAGAGACGTAGATTCCGTGAATCTACCTCACCTAGCATTCCGTGAATTCCTTTCAATGAAGTATCGAGTGGGGAAATGTCCTGGATTGCATGGAAGGGTGAGTAGGCGTGGCGCTCCACCATACCAGGTCAGGTGTAAACGTGGTGACCCACCACCGGATCAGGTGGCCGACGTATTGCTTATCACCTGGCCAGGTGAGGACACGTGGTGGCTTACCACCGAGTCAGGTGAGCAGACGTAGTGAGTGACTCACCACCGGGTTGGTTGAGCAGACGTGATAGCCCATGACCGGACTGAATAATTAGCCGAAACAGAGTCGTGTGTCGTGTGTAGCCCGCAAGTGCTGCAACACTGTGTGTATCGACGTTCTTGGGTAGTGGCACAAGAACAGAGGGGATGCTGATGCACAGCTGTCTTCCACGAACTGCAAGTAAGCTTGAAAAAGAGCTTTATGGGCCTGCCTGCCAGTGGCGTAGCCAAAATCTGATCCAGTGGGCGAACATCTGAAGAGTACCCCCTACCTACTTAGGGTCCCTCACTTCTCGTTCGAAACTCCTCGGGTTTCTGGCACTTTGTTTTAAAAGGGCTAAAGGATGCCAGATGTTCACATCTGCCAATACTGTGTCAATCAATCGAGTGCAACATAAGTGCATTATTGTGTTTTCTATCACGCGCCCGACGCATGATCGAGCTTCGACCATTATTCAGTGAGAGGCGAGTTTGTGTGATAACTTGTGCTGGTGTTGATCAATCATGGTAGCAGAAGACAACAATCAATAGAAAATATGTTTATTTACAGATATGTTATGAAATTTCCTGAAGAAGTCACCATACATGCAACATCTAACCAATGACCAATGCACGATATTTGTGATTGTACGATAATCTGCCCTGCACACATTCGAAGCTAAGCAAGTCAATGCAACAATGCTCCTGCGATGGAGAAAAAAACGGGGCAACAGACGTGTGAAGAATCAAATCTGCACCACCGTTGTCAAATACGCATACGCGCATTCACATGCGCGCAAGTGCCAGCGCACAACATACACCAGATGTACATAAAAACAACAGGTGATAGATTATGTCAATGTGTCTGGCGTCGACACCGTACATGCCAATGTACAACATACACCGGGGCCCGACGTAAAATAGTGCACATCCCCAGCCAGAAAATAGCGAGAGATATCGACCCAGCACGAGAAACATGGCGCCCACCGTCACGACATGGCTGCCGGTGAACAGGACAGAGAGGTCAGAGGTCGACACCAGGCACACAGCTGTCACACACGCCCGCCGATGTTGACTGGCACGCCAGGGTACGTGAGCACACCGGCCGTACGGAGTGGAACCAGTCACAAGTGTGTCTGTGCCGAGATATCACAATACAGCGCGAGCGGCTGGCGCGGGGCGAGCCGCTCAGGCCGGCCGGCCGAAGCGCACGTTGAACGGGTCGGCAGCCAGCTCCGGGTACCGCTCCGGCTCGTGTCGGTACCACACGTCCAGACCGGCCACGCCGTCACGCGTCACGATCGCCTCGCGCTCGGCCGACGACCAGTCGCGCGACGCGAAGCCGCGCCGCAGCAGCTGGCGCTCGTGCGCCCAGGCGGCGCGCGCCGCCACACGTGCCGCGTTCCGTGCGTGCCGAAGGTACTCGGCGGCGGCCGTGGCGCCGTAGCGCACGTGCACGATGGCGGTGCCCGTGCGGATGCGCAGGTCGGCCTGGTGGCGGCCCACCGCGTCGCCGCCGCGCTTGTGTGACGTCACGTTGAACTGGGCCAGCCTCGTGAGCTGTTCGTGGTCGTCGGTGAGACTCCACAGCGCCGGCTTGACGAAGTAGAACACGTCGTGTCCGTGCGGCTGGGCGGTGACGTTCACCAGCAGCGACTGGTTGAACACCTGCGCCAGCACGTCGGCGGCGATCGGGTCGACGCTGGGCACACCCCGCACAGTGACGCGGCCGTCGCGGCCCACCACCAGGATGGCGCCGGCGCCCAGCGGGCCCGGCTGGCTGCTGACGCGGCGCGGCCACCTCTCGGGCGTCGGCTGGCGGCGCAGCGTCATCTCGGGCACGCGCGAGATCAGGCCCAGTCGCCGCTGTGTCAGCAGCAGACGGCGCAGCCGACCCAGCTGACCCGACACGGGCCGCAGTGACGTCAGCTGCGGTCCGGGCCACGCCCGGGTAACGTCACCCGGCGGTGAGAACACGGACGGTCGCAGGTGCAGCTGAGGCGCCAGCCGGTCCAGTCGGTAGCCAAGCCGTTCAAGCCACCCAACCTCGTCTGTAGAATACCAGGCCAGGTCAGGATACTGGCGGACAGCCTGTTTCATCAACAGAATATCAGGTAAGGTCGGAATACTGGTGGACAGCCTGTTCCATCTACATAATATCAGGCAAGTTCAGGATACTAGGATACTAGTGGACAAGATACAGGATACAGGCTTCATCTCCAAAATATCAGGTAAGGTCATGATACTGGCGGACGACCTGCTTCATCAACAGCATGTCAGGGAAGGTCAGGATACTGGCGGACGGCCTGCTTCATCGACAGAATATCAGGTCAGGTCAGGTCAGGGTACTGTCGGATAGCCTGCCTCATATGTAAAACGTCATATACAGTCCAACAGTCAGACTAATCGTCCTCTGCACAACAGCATGCAATTTGGGATAGATGCACACAATGCCGTCAAGATGTTGATAGTGACGGACAAGACATATCAATACAGGGCGAGTAATGTGACATCGATGCGTGGCGCAGTCTTGCAACTCACCAGTGGGCACCAGATCGTCGAGGCCGACGTTGACGGGGTCGTTGCCGTTGAACCTATAGAGGTGGAGGCGGCGCGGGTTCATCAGGTTGTGTATGAAGCCGTCCACGTCCGGCGTCAGCCACTGTCCGATGAACGGGTCGTAGACGCGGCCGGCGGGCATGTGCAGCAGCTCGGTGGCGCTGTCCCACAGGCCGCCGCACCAGTCCACCGGCAGGTGGAGCTGGTGTCGCGATCCGGCCACCGTGTGGCCGAACGCCGAGTGGTGCCGCTCGAGCACCAGCCGGCCGTGCGTGTCGTACAGCAGGCGCGGCGTGCCGCACCGGTCGGCCACCACCGTGTACGCCTGGCCGTCGGCCAGCACTCGTACCGGCCGCGCCGCGTCGTCGTACACCAGCTCGGTCAGCTGGTCGGAGCGGGGCCGGTACACGTGCGTGACGCGGGTCGCGTGCCGCCGGTCGGCGTAGAAGAACTGCGTCACGTTGCCCAGGTGGTCGCGGCGAGCCACCAGTCGGCGCTCGTGGTCGTAGTGATAGCGCACCAGACCGCCGGCGCCCTGTTTGGCGGTGGAGGCGGCCGCCAGCAGACCTCGGGCGTCCCATTGGTACGTGTCGCCGCGGAAGTTCTGCACCACGTCACCGGCTGTGTCGTAGCGCAGCATGCTATCCGCTAGCTTAACTAGACGGTCATCGTCGTCCACCTGAAGGACAGATATAAATAGAGGTCAGTTGTATGGCGGCATAACGACTGCCAACTTAACTAGACGGTCATCGTCGTCCACCTGAAGGACAGATATAAATAGAGGTCAGTTGTATGGTGGCATAACGACTGCCAACTTAACTAGACGGTCATCGTCGTCCACCTGAAGGACAGATGTCCACAGAGGTCAGCTGTATGGCGGCATACCGTCTGTCAACCTAACTAGACGGTCATCGTCGTCCACCTGAAGGGTAGGTAAAGACAGAGGTCAGATGTATAGCGGCATACTGTCTGTCAGCGTAACAAGACGGTCGTCGTCGTCCACCTGAAGTGCAGTTATAGGGCAGTTGCATGGTGGCATATCGACTGTCACCTTAACTAGACGGTCATCGCTATCCACCTGAAGGACAGATAAAGACAGAGGTAGAACGTACAGAGAGGGAGATAACGTAGAGAAGATAGAACGAGAACAGAACTCGAACAGAGAGCAAAAGAGATCAGAACGTACAATGAGGGAGAGAGAGAGAGATATGGAGGGAGAGAGAGAGGAGAAAGATAGAGGGACGGAGAGACAGCGAACGAGAGAAGAGGAGGTTAGTTGCACCATACCGCAGGATATGATGTACCACTTCAACCAGACGATTCTCTTCGCCCAGCTAAGGATTGGATAGTAACACAGTTAAGTTGAGCACACCGCATGTCACCTTAGCTAAAGGACCCTGTACATTCACCTGAAGAGATGGATGGGTGGATGAGTGGGGAACTCAGTTGTCCGGGAGCCTTCACCAAACCGAACTGTTGATCCATCCAGGAAGGAAGCATAGGAATATCGAAATTTATGTACAATCTGATCCATTCTGGTCCCCTGCATGGCAGGCGAGAAAGGAATATCCATATAGAACATACAAGTGTACCTGCTTCAGCATATCAATAAAATGGACCTTATATCAGAAGTCGTCCACGCAGGAGTAGGACAGAGCCCATGTGAACCCATGTGAACATGTCGTTCAGTGAGCAACATGACACTTGTTCTGCACAGCTTACAGCTTACTAGTGGTACGTGATACTGACGCTGAACAAGCGATCCTCGACATCAGCTATACAGGTTTCGATTAATTGTCGCAGTGCGGAAGAAGTTATTGCCTTTCACAGTGCGATGTGGATGCGGGGAAGTGGGGAGAGGGAAGGGGTGGGGAAGGCAGGGAGGGATGGGAGAGGTGGAGATGCACCTGGGGAGGGGTGATAAGGAGGAGAATTGATGCCAAAATGTTAGCAACTATAAATGACCTGATACCGTCATGTCGACCTGACCTGAAACGACCCTGGGCTCATTCTACAGCAAAACGACCCTGGGCTCATTCTACAGCAAAACGACCCTGGGCTCATTCTACAGCAAAACGACCCTGGGCTCATTCTACAGCAAAACGACCCTGGGCTCATTCTACAGCAAAACGACCCTGGGCTCATTCTACAGCAAAACGACCCTGGGCTCATTCTACAGCAAAACGACCCTGGGCTCATTCTACAGCAAAACGACCCTGGGCTCATTCTACAGCAAAACGACCCTGGGCTCATTCTACAGCAAAACGACCCTGGGCTCATTCTACAGCAAAACGACCCTGGGCTCATTCTACAGCAAAACGACCCTGGGCTCATTCTACAGCAAAACGACCCTGGGCTCAGTCTACAGCAAAACGACCCTGGGCTCATTCTACAGCAAAACGACCCTGGGCTCATTCTACAGCAAAACGACCCTGGGCTCATTCTACAGCAAAACACCCTGGCTCATTCTACAGCAAAAACCGGGCTCATTCTAAAAACGACCCGGGCTCATTCTACACAAAGACCCGGGCTCATTCTACAGCAAAAACCCTGGGCTCATTCTACAGCAAAACGACCCTGGGCTCATTCTACAGCAAAACGACCCTGGGCTCATCTACACAAAACCGGGCCAGTCTACACAAAAACCCCTCATTCTACACAAAACCCACCCTGGCAGTCTACACAAAACACCCGGGCTCATCTACACAAAACGACCCGGCCATTCTACACAAACGACCCGGGCTCATTCTACAGCAAACGACCCGGGCCATTCTACACAAACACCCGGGCCATTCTACACAACGACCCTGGGCTCATTCTACAGCAAAACGACCCTGGGCTCATTCTACAGCAAAACGACCCTGGGCTCATTCTACAGCAAAACGACCCTGGGCTCATTCTACAGCAAAACGACCCTGGGCTCATTCTACAGCAAAACCTATTTGTACATTTGAAGTCATAAAACGCAGATGAGGAATTTGTATGACAGAATAAGAATCAGCATCTTATAGCATTGAGCATGCTATAATCAGCATTGAGGAGCATCTTATAGTGAAAAAGAACAAAATATATCAGGAATGCAAATTACATGCCATATAATTTGTTTTTAAGTGCATGAGAATACGTAACTTCAAGTGCCATCTTTCAGCTTTTTATATTCGCGGCAAAGTAGCCAAAACTCGAATACGGTTTTAGCAGCTTAATTCACCAGGTGGCTAAAACTAGAGATTAACCAGTAAGCTTGAATCATGGTTTAAGTCATAGCCTAAGCCGGCGAAAAGCACACTGCGGAAAAAAACTAGCGAACCCTGATCTACACCAAGTAACCAGCTTGACAAATGCCTTGAAATCCAAAAGCAAGAGTAACGCCATACCATCTAGGAACGCATGAAATAGGTGCTGACCTGCAGGGTGATGTTGCCCCACTTGACCTTCAGCTGGATCATGTTGCCGTTGCGGTCGTACTCGAAGCGCCACGAGTCGACGCCGTCGTCGCCGGTCAGCTCCCCATCTGGGCCGTAGTGCAGCGTCCTGGTGGACGGCGTCACGTCCGGCCCGCCTCGCCACACACGCTCCACAGCCAGTCGGCCAGCACCGTCGTACTCGTACTGACAGCGCACCACCTGGCGGCCCTGCACGCTGAGCGTGACGCCCGCGTCACGGCCGTACCTGTCCGTGTGCCGCGCCAGGCTCGTGCCGCCGTGCGTCAGCAGCGTCACGTTGTGGCGCGGCCGCTGCACCTGGTACTCGGCCAGCCTCACCAGCGCGCCCGTCCGCGGCGAGTAGCGCAGCTGCAGTGGCGACACCTGGCGGCCACCCACGCGGCCCGTCACGGCCGTCACGCGCCACAGCGAGTCGTACTCGTAGCGGAACACGGCCGAGCTCAGTCCAGTCTGCGGGTCGAACTGTTGACGCCACTCGCGCACCAGGGAGCCCTGGTGACTCAGCAGTAGTCGGTAGCCGAACAGCCGGTCGCTGTGCTGCACGCGCTCCAGCTGGCCGCCGGCCGTGTACGTGAGTCTGGTCTCGCCGTCGCCGGTGGCCAGCGCCGTCAGTCTGCCGGCGCCGTCGTACCGGTACACGGTGCAGCCGAGGCCGGGCCGCCGCGACAGCAGCAGCCGACCGTCCTGCGAGTAGTGGCGCACCCACGGCCGCGCCTGACCGCCCGGCGGCACGTATTGGAACTTGACGTAGCCCAGCGACGGCTGCACGTGCAGGAAGTGGCGCGACCGGCTGGGTGTGATGACGAACTGCAGGCCGCCGCGACTGTCATAGTGGTACTCGTACTGACGCCCGCTGGGCAGGCCGAACGTGGCCGGCTGGCTGTTGGGGTCGTAGGTGAAGGTGTCTGCCGCATGTGCCGTCTGTCGGCGCGTCAGACCGCTGCGGCCGCTGTAGCTGAACTGGCGCGACAACTCCCCCCAACGCCACTGCTGCAGCCGCCCGATGCTGAAAATACGGCGGCGATGTCAGCGCGCCTGGTGACTGATATTGAAAACACAGCAGCGATGTCAGCGCGCCTGGTGGCTGATATTGAAAACACAGCAGAAATGTCGCTAGGTTATCGCCTTTGGTGGTCGATATTGAAAACACAGCAAGCTGCTGTGATTGCTGACAATGTAAGCACAGCATCCATAAGGTTGGATGTCAGCGCATCTGGTGGTCGATGCTGATAAAAATAGCAGGGATATTAGAACACGTGCAATGGCTGATGCGGTACGGACATCGCAGTGTCAGTGCACCTGTCTGCGATTATTGCAAACACACAAAAAATAACTACTTTGGAATACGTATACCAGCTATAGCATGTACAGCCGCCATGAGGGATGCTGAACCAGCGGGAGCACGAGGTGGCTTATCTGGATCTCGTGCTGCCTACACAGTCTGGCTGCCTACAGAGTGTGGCTCTTGTGCTGCCTATATAGGTTCGAGTACCATACTGATGTGGCAGGAAACTTGTAGCTGTGGACCAGCCTCAACTGCGCTTCCTTGGCATTCGGTGGAGACATATATCTATCCATCTGCAATGTTGTCGTAAGTGCAGAATGCTCATGAATAATCCAAATATACGCCACAGATTTGGTAGAGTTCAAATTTAGACGCATGAACCACATTCGGCAAGGGAACCCATTTTTAGAATTTGCATATAATGTTTTCCTAAGCGCACTAAAAGACATTCCTCGTCAGTGAAAATTCGCTGCCATAATCCTGAAATTTGACTCAGTGGTAGAACAAGTGCGCGTGCCGCTCTGAACAGACGGGCAGCCATACAATCGGGTATTTCGGAGAAAATATTGTAATAAAGTTGGTAAAAATCAAAGTTCGCCTACACCATCTCTCCAGTCAGATACTCACACCTCATCTTGCAGGGAAAGTCTTAAAAGACCCCCATCTAACTTCCAGACTAAGCGTTGCAAGAAAACGAGCGTGATACCACCGGAAAGCGGAAACAAATTGGGTCAGAATATGGTCTTAGGTTTCTTCTTTTTTTTAAAAATAACTTACAAAACCAAAATGTTGGTTTTTTGACAAAATAGATGTTTCAAAAACATTTTATACCGGCATATTAGGGTAGTCTAGGTTGTGCAATTTAACTTTGACACTATTTAGGCCATAAAACTAGGAAATAAACCTTCACGTAGCCGTGTCTACATAATCTTAGCCCCCATTGCATACTTTATCGTGACGCAACCTCAGGTCACTACACGGAGGTTAACCAAATTCGATAAGGAACTTCTCGTGATGTTTCTGCATGCATACCAAGGTAAAAATGATCTTAGAATGCACATAGCAAACAATATGCATGCACATAAAAAGTATGGGCATTGAACCAAAATATGTGAAAATTGGCTGTGACCTCAGGTCGCTGACCTGATCTCAAACAAAAATCCGAGAGCTACGCTTTGGAGACATTGCCCAATTGTACTCACGTTGCAATTTGTATTTCAATATATCTTCATGTGTACGATCCTCAAACATTTTCCGTGGTGTTTCTATTTGACCTGAACTAGGCCAATGATCTTACATGGCATGAGGTTGAAATTTGTATTGCAGACGCAAAAATGATCAAGGAAAGGGTACAGAAAATTGCGGCGTTGCGCACCGCCGTTCTCCCGCCATCGCGGGAAAAAATCCTTAGAGGAGTGCATACAAAGATCTCCCGAGACGGGGTGGGGCGGGTTAAAAGATAGCTAATGCTTTTGAGTGAAGGAAATTGACCCCGAAGCACCGTAGCAAAGCATGATTATAGTTACAAAATCGTGAAGATCGGGTCGGGTCGAGTAGGGTTGCATGAACTTGTCGAAAGTACTCGGGCGTCACTCTCGCTCATGCGTATCGCGCAATCTAGTTAGAACTTCAAATCGGCATTTCCATATGTGATGAACATCTACTGTTCGCACCTGTTACAGCTGTCCAACATACACCATTCGCACCTGAAATATGTCAGGAACATTTGCTGTTCGGAACTGCAATATGTCTGGAACATTTGCTGTTCGCACCTGTCACAGCTGTGCAGCATATGCCATTCACACCTGTCATATGTGACGAACATATGCGGAAGACCGTCCGGGAACCAGGTGTCCGGCTCCACCGACTCCTTGTATTTGACGCTGAGTGCCACCTGACGGGCGTCCGACGCACCATCTGGTGTCCTCGTGTATATCGTCTGTCGTAGTGTCACGGGGTCGTAGTCGAACGACACTACAGCCGAGCCGTTACACTGAAACACGACCGGAGAAGCAGCGACACGTTACTCGGGGACGGATGGAGGATTGTCACACAGTAGCGACAACAGATACAATAATTGTGACACAAAACATTTCTGTTTTCATTATTATATCTCTCAGGCGACATTAGTGGTGCTGAAGGAGCCAGAGTACGAGGACGGTGAGCCGTGGACCTTCCCTGCTGCAGACACAGGATCGAACACCACACCACGACAGGAAATTGGTGCACAGAGCGCAGCTGCACTCTCTTCACAGCCCAGGAGGGCATGCATTATATCTATATCGAGCTTAATGCAACCCAGATAAGCTGTCGGTTTGGTGTCACGATGTGTCACGGCCCGAACGCCTCACGGCCATCCAGCTCAGACAATGCCGCATGCAACTTTTCGGCACGAGGAACGGCCCACATCCGAGACTACCAGACTCTGGGATGGGTAGATCACGTGATGCATGATTTGACGAGGTCAATGGGCAGTGGCTGGGACGGACCCGCTGCGATCCGATGTGCTTTGTAAGCTGCTCGCAAGGGGGAATGTAGCTGCAGAGCCTTTTCATTGAACACAGATAGATGTTACTTCAGGATAAATATTGTGATGCTGGTTGGTAAATACCGAAATGAAATGATCTGAGCTGGCACACTTGGAATATTTAAAGTTTAAAATGTTGTACAATTCCATGAAATGCTGATAAAGGTTCTCTGCCAGCGGAAGAGCTGCCGCGAACCTCATTATTTGAGCACACTTGATGAAGATTACTCGACTAAAAATTGGCAAACATCCGAGTTGAAAACTACACCTGACTCTGAGTGAAAAAAAATGGAACGCGAAACGCTGTAATGAAAAGGTTATTAAGTTGCAAAAGCGCGACGGTCGGGCCCGGCTGGGTCACTCCGGTCAATTTTTCCACCATGCACTCGGGAGTAGACTCGCTTAGGTTTCACCCACGCTCGTAACAAGTACTCTTGCTTTTCATAAGTAGCAATGTCCCTAATGTTAATAATAATATTAACATCGATTTAACAGTAAATCCATATATATCCATATATACATAAATCCATATATATATAATCCATATATATATATATATATATAGATATATATATATATATATATATATATATATATATATATATATATATATATATATATATATATATATATATATATATATATCTATATGTGTGTGTGTGTGTGTGTGTGTGTGTGTGTGTATCTTGTGAACCATCTCTACACGTGGTACCTGCAGTGTCCTGGCCACCAAGAAACCGTGCATTTGGTTTCCCTGCAGCGGTGCCATGGCCAGAGTGAGGTCATTCCCCAGCTGGGCGTAGTTACGGTGTGCTCTCACCACGCGGCGTTGGGAGATGGCGGAGTCGAGTGCCTGGTGTGGACCGACCAGTAGTGTTATTGCGCTACTCAACAGGGCACTGGACCAAAAACATCACGGGAGATGGTTCATGATAATTATAGGGCAACATTCATTTTGCCAGCACTTTCAGGAACTCCAACGACTGAGAGAGCCAGGTACATGCTGGATATTCAGATCAGAGCATTACTATTTTACAAATGTGGTAATAAATTGGACGCCAATGCAGCAGAATTCGCTAGACCTTCTCTTACAGAGGGGATGAGGGGATGAAACATACCTGGACGGGAGGTGCGTACAGCAGTGACATCTGCTGCATCTTCGTGAATGTGAGGTAGGTCTCTGTGTTGTCCGGCTCCGTCAGGATGATAGTGTTGTTGGACAAGGTCTGCACCTCCGTAGTCATGTCATCTGAAACGCATGAAAGTAAGGGTGCATGGTGTAGAAAATCTGGCTGCAAGGAGCAGGGTACCAAAAGTATTAACATATGGAATGAGCGGTAAATGGTCCTCAGGTACCACTTAGTTGACCTATGCAACTATCGACGAGTCATGCAACGCGTCTAACACTCTTTTTTGTATTACGATGTTGAATCGAAATGACTGAATACACGAAAAGAAGACATGAATTCAGCATATGGATACGACAGTTGTATAAATGTGACTGATGAACAAATATTTATTTTGTAATGAAACACTAGGAGCTTAAAACATGAAGACCAATATTACGTCAGTTCCAGAAAACGGAGTAGAAGCCCAAAATCCCGGAAATCCGTACCGTGCACCACCGATATACCACCTTAGCCACTGACAGCCCATGTGCATTCGCGCATACTTAGGTTAGTCTTTAACTGCTATCAAATCGTTACTAATTCTTTTATGTTCCATATTGAAAATTGAATGTGTCCAGCGTTATATTTCTCGGTTCTTAACAGAAGGCTCATCCTCTCAGCTTGCTTACTGTATGCGTAAAAAGTGGTGTCGTTCGTGCTGTCGATATTGACCACAAACGGTGGCTCCTCGTTCCTGCCGACGGTGACCTGGAGCGTCTGCGGCGGAACAAACTGGGAGCTGAGCTTCCACAGTTCACCGGTAGATGTCAGTGCCTGCCGCAGTCGGCCGTCGGCGTCGTAGTCGTAGAGGAAGACGTCTCCGCGCGAGTCGCTGCGGCACTTCAGCAGCTCTGTTTCCGGGTCGTATCGGAAATGGTACTTGTTGCCGGACGTGGTGAAGTTGGTGACCAGCCCCACCCTGGCCATGTGGTGTAGGGTGCAACGTTCTCCCTGTGAGGTCAGGGCAGGCTGACTCGTGGCATCCTTATTGTCATAGCATTCTGACATGCGATGGAGTTACTGACATTGACAGTAGCTTAACAATTGACAGGGACAAAGCTTAGTTTGTGCACCTTGCGCACCTACCACCTTTCATGTAACGTGATATAGCTAAAGCTAACACTGTCCAAAGTTCGTAGGATAGCCAGCCCATCGAAGAGGCGGGCCCTCTGCGAGCCTCGATAGCTCCCACATGCTTGGAAAATATTCACATGAAACCCACTGGTACAAGTTATGATCAAGTTTACCTAAATGAGCTCTCTATGAAGCTGATCACTTCACACATCAGTCAGTGCTCGGTGGAGCTGACTGCAGCTTCCATATGCTAGTCGATGAGGCTCACTTCATCATTCATCAACGAGTCCTTGGTGGAACAGACCAACCCTCCCACCTGAGTTCTCAATGAAGCTGATCACATGACCCATCTATAAATTATCGACGAAGCTGACCGCATCACCAACCTGTGAGTTTTCGATGGAGCTGACCACGTTGCTATAATCCCGCACCAGCTGCACGCTGTTGCCTGACCAGTCGGTGATCTTGCTCAGTCGGCCGAAGCTGGTGTTCTTGCTGTACTGGAACAGGTAGACGGACCGGCCCGTCAGCAGGTCCTTGGTCTCCACGTGCTGGCCGAACCGATTGAAGCCGTACACCTTGTTGTTGGCCGGGTCCATCACCTTGAAGCCGGGCCCCTCGTGCGGCAGGTTGTGTCGCAGCCGGAGGATCTTGAGCGCGCCCTGGTCGGCCACGTGCAGACTGCCGTCGGCGGCGGCCGCCAGTGCCGACACGCTCGCCAGGTGGGTCTCAGTGGCCAGCTGACCGGCCGAGCCGGCACCGGCCGCCGGTTGGCACGCGCACTGGTTCGCTTCGCAGCGGCACGCCGGCAGCGCACCGGCCACCACCGACATGCGGCCGGCCGCCGACAAACGGCGCACGTAGTTGACCTTGTCCGAGGTCACCTCGGCCACGTAGAGGGCGCCGTCGGCGTCGAACGTCAGGTCGATGAGTGTGCCGAGTGGCGTCTGCGGTGACGAGGTGGTGACGCTCGGGTCGCGAGGACAGTGCGGCGGTCGGCCGGCGCGCACCTGGAGCTGCAGGTCAGGCGTCACGCGCAGCACCAGTCGGTCGTCGAGGAAGTGTAGCGTGCCGTCGACGGGACTGAGCGCGAGAGCCGTCGGCCACTGCGGCTGCGCCTGCGGGAGACACACCGAGTGGTGTACGTACTGTGGCGGTTGTGATGCTACATACTGGGTACGGACACAGTAGGGATGCTAAATACTGCTGTTGAGCCAAGGGAGACACATCGAGTGTTGCATATAACGCGGCTGGTATGTGCTGGCACATACCGCGAGTACAAATGCTGGGGCTGGCCTGTTGATATATACTGCGTGCTACATATGCCGATGGTGGGAGCGCAATGACGCGATATCATGTGGTCGGCGAAGACATAGGCGCTAAATACTGCTGCAACGCCTCGATAGAGATGCCTACTGAGTGTTGCATATCCAGCAGCTGGGAAGATGATGATGTCATGTGCTGGGACAGGAAGGTATAGAGACACAGTTATCGATGACGTGCTGGTGATCCAGAGTAGACCTATAAATCCCTCGTGCCGGCGGGAAGAAATGGCATCAATAGAAAGTGTACGTGTTTCAAACACTAACCTGACATATGTGTCTAAATTCATATCATATATTGCCTTGTCAAAATCAATTCGTCTCCCAAGACAATGCAGTCTGCGATTTCCTCTGCATGCAGAAGTCTGACCCGCACGTCCTGGAACCGAACCTCGGTACGTTAGGAATATCAATAACGGAGCTGAGACCATAGCAATGTCTCATGCTGCAGTCGTACTTGGAGATAGAAGATGTGTTATGCTGGGGGTGGGCCCAGGATCAAGGATTTCCAAGCTGGAGGCTGGGCTAAGCGTCGAAGTGGATGTGGACGATGGGGCTGAGGCGATGCGAGTCACGTTGACTTTTATTTTTCCTGGTAGAAGCAGAAGTGTTGGGTGCCGTGGATTAAATCCAGAGAAGATTGGGAATAGCTTGAATATCACAGAGATGTCACACCATGTGGCTGGGCTTCATTTGGGGAGAGGGGAGAGGGGAGAGGGCAGGAGCGATATTCGATGCGAATGGGGAGACGACAGTTGGACCACATGCTCTGGTTGGATCTCAGGACAAAATTGATATTAGAATCTGGCAAATTGCCTGGTGGGCGGATGTGCCACGAAATGGAACTGGACCTGGGACGACCTGGACTGGAATTAACCTGAAGCTGGACAGCGACAATTGTGTCACGTACTACGGCTGGGCCTGAGGCTCGTAGGCCTGAGGCTCGGCAAAGTGCGTAGGTCCCACGCCCCTACCATCTCCCTATCCCGCTTGGTTTGGAAATTCCAAGATGTATGCAAAAAGAGTAGATGGTAGTACCGCGCATTGTCCAGTGTATTCATTAAATCTCCACAACTGCAGCCATAGTATGCAAACACGTGGCATGGAGCAGTAAATAATCACAACAGGCAGAAGTAGTTTACAGTGCAAGACAGTGGATACCCACGTAAGATAGGACGAGAATACCTAAGAGCAAGGCCAAGATTAGTGGGCCCTAGTAGATGCAGAGTACGAGAGACTGGGATCTGGACCACTGACCTCTGCCAGAGGTAGAGTACCGGAACAGGGGATGGGTCTCCAGACGGCCTTGTGTCCATGGTGTCCGATCAGAGTCGATATGATGCCATCACCGCTGATGGCCCGAATGTTAGTGCCGTCCGCCAAATAGACCACCGTGTCGGCAGAAATGGCTAGACCTGCCAACGCAAGAGAGTGTCACAGTGTCCGGCGACACGCCAGCTGGAGCAGTAGACAAACTTCTAAATGGCTAGACCCAACGCCAGAACAGGCCGGCGAAGGGGGCGTAGACCAATACTTCTAAAGTGGCTAGATCTGCCAACGCAAGCGAGGAAGTGTCCGGCCACGCCAACTGGACAGTAGACAAACTCTAAATGGCTAGATCTCCAACCAAAGTTCACATTCCGGCGACACGCCAGCTGGAGCAGTAGACAAACTTCTAAATGGCTAGATCTGCCAACCAAAAGTCACAGTTCCGGCGACACCAGCTGGAGCAGTAGACAAACTTCTAAACAGGGGGGCGTGCCAAGTAAAAGTGCTCGTCTAACGAAGCGCCGTAGCTGTCATTAGCTCACCTACATGTGTTGCCATCCAATCAGTCATTTTAAGCACCGTAATTGTCATCACCTCACCTGCATGTACTGTCATCAAACCAGTCATTTGAATCGTTGTACCAAACGTTGTATAGTGCTGCAAATGTACCACAAGCACACCGCTCGGGCTCTGCCTGACGGAATATGCTGCCGATCAGTACTATATGGGCCGGACAGACGGCATCTGGTGATGCAAACAGGTCATACGACCCGATCACAAGCAGTGATGGCCACCAACGGTCACGTTGCATCCGTTCAAACTAAACTGCAAGCATCGTCTTACCTTTGGGATGTGACAATTTGGCGTCGATGGCAGGTTTTCCGTCTCCGCAGTCAGCACTGTCACCGGGTAAACAGCGCTCTCCGGTACCGGCCACAGCCTCCAGGTTCTTGGATGGGTCAATGACCTGAGAAAAGGTCACAAGGTAAGCCGACCCACCAGCACCGGCCACAGCATCCAAGGTAATGGGCAGATCAATGTGTTAAGCACAGGTGACAAGGCCAACTGACCCATGGTCGTAACTACCTATTATGAAGCTTTGGGGTTGGTCTAAGCAAGCTTGTGGCACTGCATTGTTGTCCCATATGCGTTGCCTTTCCCTTTGTGCAGCTGCAGAGTGAATGTTTATTCCGGACCCAGTTTCGCCGAATATATATATATATATATATATATATATATATATATATATATATATATATATATATATATATATATATATATATATATATATATATATATATATATATGTGTGTGTGTATGTGTGTGTGTGTGTGTGTGTGTGTGTGTGTGTGTGTGTGTGTGTGTGTGTGTGTGTGTGTGTGTGTGTGTGTGTGTGTGTGTGTGTGTGTGTGTGTGTGTATGCTCATGTGCACCACGAGGAGCCGTGAGGTCGTACCTGATCCATTTGCTTGACGCGGAACACCCGGTGTGCCTCTGGATCACTGATGTAAAGCTGCTGCTCCACGGGAGATATGGCCATGTAGTAGTTGTAGCTCACTTGGGTGGCCCTGTCGGAAGCAGCCGTCACTACCTAGATAGTAGCAATGTCTCACAAAGGCACAAAGAGCAGCTCGTCTGATAGCATTCCTTCTTGAATACACTTTTTTCTTATTTGCTGGGGATCGCTCAGTGGGCACTGTATGATTATGCTGCTTGGTGCAGATCTGGCCATCTGTGTTTAGACGTCACTATCCGGATATAGCTTCTATTTGACTGGCTGACAGGCTACTCGTAAAGTCGAAGAGTTTCGCACCTCGTTCCCGACGATTGACGTGCGCCTGTTATTCGGCGAATAAACACGTCGGAGCCACCGTTGGCGCGGTTTGCGGACTCTTACGCGCGTAAATACCTGGCTGATTTCTCCTGCTGGTCGGAACAGTTGCCAGTGTAAACATTAAGCCGACTAATCGAACTCAGTCTGTGAGCAGGCAACCGGTCGAGCTGCGGCCAATGGGGAAGGGAAAGCAGCCACGCTAATGCCCAAAACTCAACATAGTTCATACAAATAAGATACTAATATGGGTTTGATGGCACAGAGAAAAGAGCAATTGCCAGCAAAACTTGCTGGTCCTTCGGGACCAGCAAAAAACACCACTCTTTGCACTGTATCATCAAGACTATAGTCTTGAATCATCGGGCATACAGTATTAGCAAGATATCGGGAACTGAGCCCGTGTCTGAAGATGGTATGTATGTACAAGGCGCTTCGGCTTATGTATGGTGCAGCTGATGTAACTACTTCGATAGTCATCTTCGTGCTGATTATGTTTTTACTAAAAGTGTGTGTTGCCGGTAACAGTGCTGCATAGCCTACTGTTCCTGGGTGAATTCTTATATTTTTGTCAACGTTTTCTCCTTTAAGCACATATTTTGTTTCACTTCCGTGCAGAACGTTTCACACATTTATGAAGTATTTGTATAAGAACGCTGACAATATTTCGAAACTATTAGATGTAATTGACCTTGGGGTTCCAGCCCGAAACATATCGATGCATAATTATATCGCAAACGAAGAACATCTTCCAGGCTCGGAACGCTCCGCTTATGTGAACTCCCCATCAATGATCCCAGAGGAATCCAACGCACTTGCAACCTGACACCGAAGATTCGGGTACCGTATTTACTCCTCACTTGAGGTTCCATGAGCCTCTGATGATTTCCGTTCGGTCTCTCCGGCTTACTTAAGCTCTGCCCCGATACGGAGATTTCGTGGTCATATATAGCTCCCCCATTAAGCATCCCTCAGGTGCGCTGCTCACTTGAGCTCTGCCCCGGTACGGATATCTCGTGGTCATATACAGCTCCCCCATTGAGGATCCCCAGGCGCCCTGCTCACTTGAGCTCCGCCACGGTGAAGACCCGGCCGGCGGGCGTGACCCGTCGGATCAGGTTGAAGTCGCCCACGTAGACGGAGCCGTCAGCTCCGGTGGCCAGTGCCACAGGCGTCAGCAGACGTGAGTTGTTGGCGGCACCGGAGCAGGCGGCCGCCTCGCAGTGCAGCGGCCGCTGCTGGCCTGTACCGAGCAGGACGTCCACGAGGCGCGGGTGTCGCTTGAAGTGTACTGTCGATCCATCTCCGCGCTGGAGGATCCCTGAGCATTAGCAACGTAGGGTGAGAAATAGACATGAGTGATGGTTGTAGCTGGAAGTGTGCTCACAAACAATATAGGCGCTGGTAGGTTCTTGCGGATAAAAATACAGGGAACAAACGAACGTGGGTGTCGGTTGTCGCGTGAAGTTGGCTTATTCGTGAAGTCGCGCGGAGATATGCCGCGCCATCTCTATATGGACCATTCATGTATATATATATATATATATATATATATATATATATAATATATATATATATATATATATATATATATATATATATATATATATATATATATATATATATATATCGACCAATGCCTTGGCTTCAATAGTGAATCGAATGTTCAGCAAGACTGGGATGTGTGGATCAGGTCCGGCTCTCATGCTATTCTTCAGCTATTTCTTTCAAGGCTGAGCCGGAAATAGAGACGGAGACAGAAACAGAGACAGAGACAGAGACAGAGACAGAGACAGAAGACAGGGACAGGACAGAGACAGAGACAGAGACAGAGACAGAGACAGAGACAGAGACAGAGACAGAGACAGAGACAGAGACAGAGACAGAGACAGAGACAGAGACAGAGACAGAGACAGAGACAGAGACAGAGACAGAGACAGAGACAGAGACAGAGACAGAGACAGAGACAGAGACAGAGACAGAGACAGAGACAGAGACAGAGACAGAGACAGAGACAGAGACAGAGACAGAGACAGAGACAGAGAGAGAGAGAGAGAGAGAGAGAGAGAGAGAGAGAGAGAGAGAGAGAGAGAGAGAAGCGAGGAACGAATGGTTGCACGTTCTGGGAGGGATCGGAATCTTCCGACACGACGATAATAGGCCGTCAAAAGTCCATTGCACATGGCCGTAATCCCCTCGACTTTCGTGAGTCGGGATTACGTGCCATAGCGTGAGCGGTCGTAATCGTATCGCGTGCGATGGGGATGCGCTGGCGGTCCGTGATCGACCCGCTCCGGGAGATTGGTGCGGCGAATGACGGCCGATATACTGGCGGCGATCCATAGCCAGATTGCATAATGTGAAGTCGATGGAAGGAAGGCTGACAGACAGCTGAACATGATCAACGGAGAAGGCATAAGCGTGGTATTGGGTATATATATCGAGATACCTACGATTGAAGTATATCCTAAATGAAGCATCCAGCATCAATATAAATTGACACTGAAAAGTGGCGTCCTTTCTAAACTTGGAACGAAAATAGCGTGAGTTTATAACGTTATGCAACTTGACGCTCGCCTGCTAAGCTGCTTTACACTACCCTTCCCCTTCGAGATGGATGGTTTTCTCCCCCTTCTCCTCTAGACCCACCGGCCCCTAGCTACACTGAAGCGAGAGGCAAGCAGCAGTGTATTGATCGCCGTAAAACACGTCCAATGGTAGTACGTGTTATACACGTCCAATGGTAGTACGTGTTATATCACGGTCATTCAACGACCTTCTAGGCCGGGTTAAATATGAAAAGGAATCACGAAAATCAAGTAGCTCCATATATGACGATGTTTGTCGTTTAGCGCTTTAGTTTGTTTTCAGTTCATCTGCTTGTTAAATAATTTTCATGAAAGAGATTCTGATGACGCTACTAAATATATAGCACAAATATACCTCGCAAATATTTAAAATTAGTGGACGAGGATAGTGTGCATGCCACGTTGTTCATATGTATTTGAGGGTAAATGAGTAAGAGACAACGAGTTTCGACGTGAGCCGGACAAAATGCTATGTGACAAGCTTGTGCTATAACTTTAAAAATGTTGGATTCCGGGCCATGTACGGGGAGGCTTGAGGAGGTTTGAGTGTTTTGCGAAACGTGGTGACAAATATGACACCAAACCTGACCTAAACTCTAGAGGTTTAGAGGCCCACTCCTTAATCGGTCCATGCAGGAGGCGGAGGTGACATGACAGCTTTGGTACCTTACATTCCTGCAGGTAAACGCTGGAATTTTTCACCTCTGGTTACTGTTGAACTGCCTGAAAGCTCTGTATGTGGTAATGTGTACTGCCCAGATTCCTGGCCAGAAATCTGAGCAGTACACATCCGTACCTACGAAGGTGGGGGTGATGTGCACCCACGAAGGTGGGTAGTACCTTTACCTTCGTGGAAGTTGTACATGTGGCGTATGTCCAGGTTCCTGGAACTTCTGGACACGAAGGTATCTTTACCTTCGTGGGAGTTGTACATACATGTGGTGTATGTCCAGGTTTCTGGCCACCTTTACCTTCGTGGAAGTTGTACATGTGGTGTATGTCCAGGTTCCTGGCCTCCTTTACCTTCGTGGAAGTTGTACATGTGGTGTATGTCCAGGTTCCAGCCGCCGATATCCGATATGTCCATCCGAAAGCCTGGGATGGGCAGAGCCCTGGTGTCCCACACAATCCGTGCGCAGCCACTGTACTCGTATCCCACGGACACGTGCGCCTGTGCCATGCCGTACACCTGGGGGTAGTGAGAGCGTCACTCAACGACGTAACTACACCACCGGGGCCATGCCGTCACCGGGTGCGCATCAATGACGTAACTACACAACATAATTATTCCCTTCCCCCTGTTGCGATTGAGAGCGTCACTCAACGACGTAACTACACCACCTGTGCCATTCCGTACACCTGGAGGCAGTGAGAGCGTCACTCAACGACACAACTACACCATAATAAGCCTGAGACAACGAGATACGGCCTGAGATATGGCCTAAGACACAGGCCATAACATAAGCCTGAGAGAAGTGGGAGCGCCAATCAACAACGTGACCACACCACCGGATCACACCATGCACCTGGGAGTGCTGCATGACCGACGCAGTCGATGCGCCCCTAAACTCCACCTGGGGGTAGTGAGAACGTCACTCAACAACGTGACTATACCACGTGTATCATACCGTGCACCTGGGGGTAGTGGGAGTGTTACTTAACGACGTGACTACACAACACGGGCAAAACCATACACCTGGGGGTAGTGGGACGTAACTTAGCGACGTAGCTACACAACACGGGCCAAACCATACATCTGGGGGTAGTGGGACATCACTCAACGACGTGACCACACCACCTGCAGTGGCGGCTTTCAAGGGTCGGCAACCATTGTTTACTGATGTGTGCAAGCGGTGTCATGATTAACAAACACCTGAGTATGGCCAGCGCAGTTATGGCACACCCTGATGGTAGTGGGAGCGTCGTTCAACGCGTAACCACACAACCGGAACGGAACCATCCCTTACGCCTGCGAACAATGGGAGTCCGCCCCATACACAGGACAATGGGTGCCCCACACAAAGGCATAGACCGCGAGCACGTTCACTTGGGCCTATTCCGTGCTCTTGCTTGGAAGGAAGGCATGTCATGTTATTAAGCCATAATGATTGCTGTAGTATGGAAGTACAAGGCGTTTTCATGATTTTTGCATGACCTAAACAAGAATTATCGCGAAAAGGAAACCGATCTGATTTTTTAGTTTTTATCATTGTTCGCATGCCCCATTGCACCAAAATCAAGTGTTAAATGGGCAATATGATGATCAATAACCGTATCAATATAGGGATTTAACAATTCCAAAACGAACGATATGCAGCTCCACCACGTGTTCAAACATCTTTGTTAGACCGATCCCCATCTATAGATATGGGTAAAATTAACCACCGTACGTTTGGTGAAGCTATATGTTTGCGCTATGCTGCAGGACTGCCGCTAAAACATCACATCAGGTTGTAGTACACGCAACAAAGCGAGCCTGCGATCCTCGACAAGACGTGGCACGGACCCGACGCCGACACCCGCACCTGCGGCGATGCCACAACCCAACACAATACGCAGGCCGAATGTGCTTTTCATTAACCGTCCGTACCAACAGCACTTTTAAATTGCTGACCACGTCATGCCGTAGGATTGACAAAAGTTTAGTGATGGCGGGGAATCAATAAAAAGCCAACAATATTAAGAGTCTAATGGTATTACAATTGTAAATCAGTTAACTTCTGACGCTCATTAGCGATGAAGAGGCTAACGAGCAGTAAAGCAGGCAGCCGTCGGCAGTTGACGCCGCACGCGGCGGCTGTCGGCCGGATGTATCCGCTTGGCCAGCCCTGGCGCGGCGGCAGTCGGCCGGATGTATCCGCCTGGCCAGCCCTGGCGCGGCGGCAGTCGGCCGGATGTATCCGCCTGGCCAGCCCTGGCGCGGCGGCAGTCCAGTCTTACCCATGTCCGCCAGCGGCTGTCGCGGCGGCTGTCGGCCGGATGTATCCGCCTGGCCAGCCCTGGCGCGGCGGCTGTCGGCCGGATGTATCCGCCTGGCCAGCCCTGGCGCGGCGGCAGTCGGCCGGATGTGTCCGCCTGGCCAGCCCTGGCGCGGTGGCAGTTTACGCCGCGGCTGTCGGCCGGATGTATCCGCCTGGCCAGCCCTGGCGCGGTGGCAGTTTACGCCGCGGCTGTCGGCCGGATGTATCCGCCTGGCCAGCCCTGGCGCGGCGGCAGTCGGCACGTGCTGTACCCATGTCACATGACACTGTATCACACCATGAAATCGCTGCATGCAACCGCTGCACATGCAGGGCGTGGCTGGTTCGAATGTCGTCGAGAGCTGCCTTCCCTCCGGAGCATGAAGCAGTTCCATCACGTGACTGACGTTTGACAGGATACGGTGCCTTCTCCGCTCTAGAGGGCGCGGAGGACTGACTGTCCCCGGTCAGGCAGACGCAGCCGAACAGCAGGGCAAAGCGGACGTGGTATTTGGACGGTGACTGTCGTGGTGCCGAGAGGACTCTGAGACACAAATTGTTGAAAGACACGCGGCGGTGTCTGCCCAGACGGCTGTTGAAACTGTCGTTGTGTGACAAACTGTCGCCGTTTTGATGCTCGTAAACCTGGTCAATAAACGGGCAACTAACGGCTATTGCATCTACGAAAAAGTTGTCGCGGAGCGAGGTTCGATCTAGTCTATTAGATCCAGGAGAACAGAACCCTCCTACACAATGAGCAGGACACACTCTTTTCCATCCCCTCAGTAGTGTTTCGTTCCATATTAATGTGCTTGTTTCTGAGCTTCCAACACGACAATGTGCCGCAATGAGCCATCGGGAATGGCTGTAGGCCGAACACTGGTATGTTTCTCGTTAGTGGTGTATTCAAGTTTGTTCTCTAGTTGGCAATCTATTCAACTTTCTTGTGAAGCTGTTGGTCGTGATGCTGTGAAAGGTGACACCATAAAATCACATTGTTCGTGGCGTTCCGTAAAGGCATGGATCTCTCCAAGAAAATTGCAATGTCATAGGTGAAGTCCCATTTCTATGGGGGGGGGGAGCTTAAGGCCCTCCGATGTGCCGTTGAACTCCTCCATTAATATGATAGTATATGAATGGAACTCCATGGACCCGACTGTCGAATGGTTTGACGTCATCATCTTTGACCCTCCTGCACTCTCCCAAGAAGTGCACCCTCTCAATGTGATGCTATTAATGGAAATGACATGTGTAATTGCAACACCAAATTATATCGGCTCAAATTGATCAGTTCCTATAAACCGAAATGCTGCGATCAACGATTTGTATCCAACATGCAGCGATGGCATGAACTAGCAAGCGGCAGAAACGTAGAGATGGTCAAACCATGTTTCATTAGAACCAACGTACACATCGATTAAACAACATAAGTACATATAGCGTAGGGTTAAATACACAGAGCGAAGATTTACACCAGGTGCATGTTCCAAGCTGTTCCAAAGTATATTTTAAAAGAAGTAGATTCTTCTTTCATATAATTATCTCCAGATTTGTTCCACGAATGCAACACGCTCAAAGGAGCTGAATATGATTTCCAGAAATGTATGAATGTGCCCAGACACAAACTACGCATATCATCAGGTTCCAGTACCGATATATGCATGCATGGAATAGAGTCTGAACGTAAAAACAAAAGCCACTCTTCTCTCCTGCGACTCTTGATCACGTCTGGCTACTCCTGAGCCAGCCAAACGTCTCTTGGCCAAGTCTGACATATCCTGACCCAGTGAAGCCACTCATGACCCAGTCGGACCACTCCTGACCCAGTCCGGCCACTGCCACGAACCCGAAACACTCTCTTTAGCCAAACGTGTTCTGCCGAAAAATCAAATGAAACGCTTCGGCTGTGCCTGTGCAAGTGAAATTTAAACGTTCGGCCCTCCTCAATATCCAAAGCAGCAGTCAGCGCCCGCTATTTAATTTTCCGTGTCAGTGGAATTACATTAGGATATCATACGGTGGTGACAGACGTGTCTAGACATACAGCGTGCTGATGCGATAGCGGTCGACGTGGCGGAACCGGCGCCCGAGTGCTCAAAGCTATTGTAGCATGTGGAGAATGAGAACCGGGTTGCTCCATCGAACTGTTTACATGCATGTTTATTCCTTTCAGCCACACAGCCGCGTTTATCTATTCAAACGTGTGACTCCATTGAGCACTATTCACACGTATTGCACTCGATTCAGCCGGTGCGCGTTCGGCAGCGTACCCCACCGGGCTGCCTCAGCACCGCTGTATTCGGCTCTGTCGACTGCGTGCACAGCTGAGCGAAGCGGCACCTGGCATCTATATCGGCTGCATTGGTGCGAGACACGAAGTCAGTGAGGCTCTCGCGTGAGACACGGAGTCAGTGAGGCTGTCAGCACCACAACTCCCGCCGATGTCGACCGGATCGCAGGAGAACATCGCTGGTAAGCCGAACACACAAGGCCTGGTCATGACAGCTGGACGAAGGTGGTCTGCCCGGTTAACTTAGCATTCGATGCTGAGGTCACATACTAGGCAAGACGTTGACACATCCAGAGGTCAGGGGTGAGGTTTTGTATGTATGAATGGGTGCCTGCATACCCACACCATTGATCCACACAGTTGGTTTGTCACACACATGGTTAATGTGTGCCTCCAAGCACCATGAGAATAGCAACGTGTATGAAATATAGGTACATACCAATCCCATGTTAATTGTCTTTTCAATGTCTGCAAAGTAAAAGCACGCATTTTCCAAAGATCGTGTCGGTGTGGGTGTGGGATACTTGTACACCTCTGATCTAAGGGTATGGGTGTGGGTGAGGGGTACTTGTGTACCTCTGACCTAATGGTGTGGGTGTCGTTGGGTGGGAGGGGGGGGTTGCTTGTGCACCTCTGACCTAAGGGTGTGGGTGTGTGTGAGGGATATTTGTATACCTTTGACCTAAGAGTATGGGTGTGGGTGAGGGGTACTGGTGCACCTCTGACCTCACCTCTGACCTCATCCGCCAGCTGTTGCATACGCGTCACACACCAAACATGGGCTCGGAAGCAAAGCAATTTTTTTACGACCTCGCTTGTGATAATCCAAGCCATGCAGCGGTAATTGGTACTTGTGAACTTGATCCTTAACATACGCTTTTATGGCTATCGTTCTCTTAGCCCGTCCATGATTTCGCGGGTTTTTACCAAGTGCTTGGCGCGGCGAAATTAGTCAAGTGGTATCCATGGCTGCAGCTCACGGTTGCTGAAGATTCGGTGCAGGATTTGCATTGCCTTCGGATAATGCAAATCAGCGCCCACTTGATAATACATAGATCAAAATTCGGTCAACAATGATGTTCGTGTGAACCTCTCTTTGCTCAGCTCTTGGAACTGGCCAGTTGTTTGATATCGAAGACCATTCCCTGCGGGACGGAAGACTGATAAGAGCGCATTTCGCCTCTCAGGAGGTTGTTTTTAGTGTAGGCGACAGGGTTGTAAAATGGGGAGGAAAATCCACTCACAGATGCTTAAGAGACGGTGGAGATAAGTAGTAGTAAGGCAGGGTGTAGACAAAGCAGGACGACAGTTGCTGACGATAATTGCTGGACATTGGTTTGATTCGGATAACCACATATCAACGACGGAACGACGCACCAATGCTACCAATCGAATCATAATTAGACGCACAGCAACCCCACTACCATGTTGGTGTGTTAAAAATCGATCCAAGCAATTACCCTCCCAATCGGGTTTCAACAGAGTTAACTCAAAATTGGCTAATCTACACTAATCTAGCCAAACATAACCTGATGTCACTTTTATCCGTTTTCCAGCACCAGACCCAATCGTGAAAACCATGAAAGCATGCAGTATGAAACAACTAGATGTAGACAATGGATTTCGCAACATATACGCTACGCTATGCGCTACGCTATGCGCTACGCTATGCGCTACGCTATGCGCTACGCTATGCGCTACGCTATGCGCTACGCTATGCGCTACGCTATGCGCTACGCTATGCGCTACGCTATGCGCTACGCTATTCGCTACGCTATTCGCTACGCTATGCGCTACGCTATTCGCTACGCTATACGCTACGCTATACGCTACGCTAAACGCTACGCTAAACGCTACGCTAAACGCTACGCTATACGCTACGCTATACGCTACGCTATACGCTACGCTATACGCTACGCTATACGCTACGCTATACGCTACGCTATACGCTACGCTATACGCTACGCTATACGCTACGCTATACGCTACGCTATACGCTACGCTATACGCTACGCTATACGCTACGCTATACGCTACGCTATACGCTACGCTATACGCTACGCTATACGCTACGCTATACGCTACGCTATACGCTACGCTATACGCTACGCTATACGCTACGCTATACGCTACGCTATACGCTACGCTATACGCTACGCTATACGCTACGCTATACGCTACGCTATACGCTACGCTATACGCTACGCTATACGCTACGCTATACGCTACGCTATACGCTACGCTATACGCTACGCTATACGCTACGCCATACGCTACGCTATACGCTACGCTATACGCTACGCTATACGCTACGCTATACGCTACGCTATACGCTACGCTATACGCTACGCTATACGCTACGCTATACGCTACGCTATACGCTACGCTATACGCTACGCTATACGCTACGCTATACGCTACGCTATACGCTACGCTATACGCTACGCTATACGCTACGCTATACGCTACGCTATACGCTACGCTATACGCTACGCTAGATGCTATATACAAATATAAGCACAAAATGGCACTAGTACGAGTGCGCCTGTTGAATGCTGCACAGGAACGCATCTAATTATGATATAATCGCTAGATGGCATTGGTGCAAGCGCGCCTATTGAATGCTGTACCGGGGTGCACCTATTGTCGCCAGATTGCACCACTGCAAATGCGCCTGGTGAATGCTGCATTTTTTTCATTTAGCAGAAGCGGAGTTCCACCTGCTAGATATTGTTTTATGTTAAAGAAAGGGTTACATTAATCCGGCTTATGTAGCATCCGGTTATATCAAATCAACAAGAGAGGAAAGATGAGACGTCGGCAAACAAAGAACGTGGCGTCAAGGGCCAATACATACATAGCTGCAGGTTCATGTACAGACATGCATACATACATACATGCATAATAATCAGAAGAACATTTGGAGGGTGGGCAGCTTCGTAGCCTCCGAACAGGCTCCACTGCCCACCTGGGACCTGAAACGAAGCGGAGGCCCGGCGCCCAGAGCGAGTCGTGGGCGTCAGGCCCAACCTTGTATGTGTAGGTGTATGTTTAAGTTCAAGCTTGGAAAACCCTGAGAAGGGGGAAAACCAAGCTGCTTGGGAAACCCGTAGGTAAAAAACTAAGCTCAATATATAAGGAAGCCCGTCCGTTTGTCCAAATTGGATCGGTCCCTGCCTACCTAGTGTTGGATAACCTATATGTATGTGTTTTACGACGTCGGAGAGGAAGACGTGTGTAGCGAGGTCATATAGCTAGAGAAGAGGGCAACGCGTGTCATATAGCTTTTAACTTCACATCAAATCAGCTTAAACCAGGTAACGTGTGACAGAAAAATCAGGTCAGTTCGGAAAGCTTGGTGTCATGTAGAAAGCGGAGAAGCAGCTCAAGGAGTGCCGGGTGCTCGTCCCCCAGGACAGTCCGAAGCGAAATTTGGGTATGGATGTTGGTGATATACTAGATAATAGCGCGACCATGAGGAGCATATGCTGGACAGGTAAGTCAAATATGGGCGACAGTAATACGAACTCGACATGTGCTACAAAGTGGAGGGCGGCGTGGTTGATAAAATATAAAATTGTGTGTCAACTTGGTGTGTCCGAGGCGAAGTCTGGCGAGTACCACCTCGTTCAAACGGGTATGCTGGTCGGAAGAGGGCCAGTTGGAGAGTGTGGGCTTGATAGCGTATAGGTGTGTGGTGTTGTGTGACCAGCAGGCCTGGAGATATTTGTTAAATAACATATTTGCTAAAGAAATGAATGCTGCACCGGGGTGCACCTATTTATACTATAAACGCTAGATGGCATTAGTACAAGCGCGCCTGTTTAATGCTGTACCGGAGTTCACCTAGCCAACTATGTCGCACGATGGCACCAGTGCAAGTGCGCCTGGTGAATGCTGTACCGGGGTGCACCTTTGTTTTTTGTGTTTTTGTGAACCGCACAACCGTATATCCATCACAACACACACGTCAGCAAGCACCGCAAACCACGGACAATTTATCGGGCGCGTTACGAAACCGAACTAGAATAGGACAGAACGCGCGGCCACACATCACCGACCCGCGCCAAAATGCAATCGGACCAATCACAAATGGAGGGAGGGCGTCTGGGCGTCGCGGCGCGGCACTACCGCTGGCTGCCCGACTGTGGCGGGAAGCCCTGCCGCTCGAACAGAGCGTCGAACCGCCCCAGGTACGGCTCCAGGTCATTCGTGCACACGTCACTAACGGTCTCGAAGCTCCTGGCGTCAAGCGAGTCTAGCCGAGTGTGCAGGTTGGGCGCCGCGCCGGCACAGTCCCTGACAATGCGGTCCAGTGCGTTGAGCTTGGCGTCTGCGTCGCGCGACGACTCAGGGACGATCGAGGCGGGCGACAGGGGCCGTACGGCTGGCACCGCCGAGTGCCAGCTGACGGTGGGCGCTCCTGCCAGCCGGCCGGCAACTGTCCAGCCGGCACCGGCCGGCCGATCGCCCAGCCGATACGTCCCGTTGTCGTTTTGCACCTCGAGCAGCTATTTATGCTATAAATGCGAGCAGCTACTTATGGGTCACCTATTTATGCGATGCACGCTAGATGGCATTAGTACGTGTGCGCCTGTAGAATGCTGCACCTGAGTGCAATCTATTTATACTATAATCGCTAGATGGCACTGGTACAATTGCGCCTGTTGAATGCTGCACCGGGGTACATCTATTTATGCTATTTTCTATTAAATGTACACCAACACCCAGAATGCTGGTGTTCAAAATCGATCCGGGCCACTACGCTCCAACGGCAAACGACCGCCATGAGTGCAAGCGAGTGAACCGGCTGCTGTAGGAGCGTGAGACCGCGGTAGCCTGTGGCGCGTGCTACAGCCTGGGATATGGCGTAAGCAGCAGCAGTGCGAGGCGGTCACCATCACACCTGACGCGCTGAATGATTGCTGCGCCACAGTAGGCCACAATGCAGTCGCCAGCGTGCCAGCTGCGACCGCACCAGTGCCGACACGCCTCCCTCGTGTCACAACTGGCACATTCAAGGTGCATACAACCAATCGACATGGTATGCTGCACGTGACGCTGGTGTTGATGAAGCCATCCACCGTCACTGGCATCGACGGCATTAGCGTGTCCGTGTCCCCCCCCACACCCACAACAAAAAAATTATTCGGGCTTGGTCACCTCCTCCTGAACACAGTCAACTCTAGCCTGGTCACCGGCCACTGGCATTGTCCAGCAAGAGTGGAAACACGCTCTGGTTACACCAATTCCGAATGGCAAGGCACCCAAAAATCATGTAATTGCACGCCCAATACCAATTTCGCCCGCTGTAATGAATGTGGTCGAACGTGGTATAATGAATGTAGTCGAAGTTTAGTCTGGCTATCCAGGAGTAACCAAGTTACTATCTTACGCCCAACACGGCTATCGCCAAATGCATCGGAATCAGCGCTTCACGCCATCACTGACAAAGCACTTCAGGCT